>NJDC01007321.1:137749-163797 GCA_002245475.1 Calephelis virginiensis
CGATAACATAAAAATGGATCAAAATATCAATCTTGGACAGAAAGTTTTGGATTAGGATTGATTATTAATATTGGCCGTAAGTGATGTTGTATTGTGTCTTAAGCGACGCCACTTTGGCTTTCGATAAACTGCATCGCGTAGCAAGCATTCTTGTTCACATTTTCAAAACAAATGAAATGAAATGAAATTAAATTAAATGAAATGAAATGAAATGAAAAAATAATTGGTTGATAATATTGAGTTATCAGAAAATATGAATGCGTTATGTTTTTTATTATTTTTTATTAATTTTTAAGACAACATTAATTGGGTGATAATATTGATTAATAAGTAAATATGAATGAATTATTTTGTTCTTTATTTTTTTTTATTAATTTTGAAACAATATTACAAACAAACAAATGCTACCAGTACCTACAGATTTTAACAGTCTCATATTTTATTACAACTATTTCTATGTTACTTTAATTGTAGAAATGCTTGGAAAAACACAAATGTAAAAGAAATAGTGTTGTAACTTTATAGTTAGCAATCAATTAATCGAACGTAAAGTTAAGTTAAAAAATCGAGATTGTGTTACTTTTAATATCGATATACTTTAATCGTCAAAATAAGTTATTCAATCTCCATGAAATTAATTGGAGCCAAAGATAACAGAGTCTAGTGATGTATTAATAATCTCGCTAGAATAGTGCCTTGTGAAGCATGCTTAAATATTATTGTAATATGACTAAGACATTAACTAGTATTTTTGTGTATTATATATATAGGATTTGATGTAATATATATAAGTCCATAAATTAGTTCAAGAGCAATAATAAATAAAAAACAGTATTAAATTATTAAAAACTATGCATAGGAAAAAAAGGTTCATACATTTAATTACACATATTCTTCCCTGTCATAAAAACAGGTTTGTATTGTTTCCAAGTAACGTCATTTAAAATTTCACTCGTAAGCAAAAATGTAATATTTTGCAGTAAAGACAATAAAATGCCGATTTTTAAATACGCCAAAATAACAAAACTGTTCACAGATTTATCGATATTGTTTATTTCTTTTAAAACGTCACAATTATATTTATTAAATTGGTTGACATGCTACGAAGCACAGCTTTAGCGAAGACTTTTAAAAAACCTGTGTGGCTGAAGACGTTTGCGTATATACAAATTAATTAAATGATAGCTAATCGGTTACGAGAAAGACACATTGATGCAGATACCAAAAGAGAACAAGACAAAAATAAGTAGCGTGTTCAATTTTGTCATGATATTTCGAGAAAGTTTGTTCAATAGTATTATAAACTTTTGTACAGAGACAGTAAAAAGTAAATGAATACTGTTACTATTTTGTAATAAAATAAAACAAGTGAACACTTTTATCGATAAATCTGTGCTTCGAAACTTTTCTGTTTTTTAGCACAAAACAGCTATCGCAATTGTTAAAATGTGTATCGTTAATTTAATTAATTATTCTTAGTCAACTGAAATAAACTGTTAATTATTATAATGATGGTATAAGATAATAATAATAAATTCTTTAAAGGATGTATGATGATATGTTTAATATTTCAATGCAAATTTAGTAATAAGTTATTTTAAGTTAGCGAAAACCTTTCGCTTTCTTGTGTTTCACGTAAAAACCAAGTCTTCAAGTTTCAAAATTATTAAAATATTTGGTTTATTCTTATATATCAGCAACAAAAAAGGTTTATTGTTAAGTTAAAATAGGAAAACATTTAGCAATTTTTGTGCACATGTCGACTTTTCAAATATTATTAATTTATTTAAAAAACAGTATTGTAATTAGACTTGACAGTGCTTTCAGATTTTGAAAATGCGTTTATGAAGCTGACTGTACTTAATTACAAACAATATTGTAAAGTATTCAACTATTTGTAAATATATTGTTTTGGTAGGTAAATGATGATTACAAGTAACATATATATTTAATGTAAAAATGCTAGATAATAAACTATCTATTGTTTTATAAACAGAACACAGAAAATAAATTATTTTAGATCTAAAATGTGTAATAATTTTATTTTTCCTATAAATACATAAAGGCGAATATCCAATTGCGCCGCAAGCAGGTCCGGATTTTAACCCTTAAATATCGCTGTATACAAATCTAGATTTTTTAATACAAAGTTAAAATCTGCATCGCCGCACACCGCTTCGCTATTATATTATTGATATCCGAAAAAACGAAACCAAAGACATTTCTGCCATCATACCATAGCTGTGTATTGTAGTGTTCCGTTTGAAAGAGTAGTGGTGCCAGCAAACTTACTACCTAAAGAGAACATAGTTAACACTTTTACACTTTTATAAAGTATATTAGAATATGCTTTGTAAAAATGAATGGCCCTTTAAATAATAGTTTATGGCCTCTGGGCTTGTGAAATGCCTCTTGAAATGACTAAACTATGGTTTGAGGTGCGAAAATGTTTTGATTCTCGGTATATAGCTTCAATGGGATGATAGTTGTAGGTATAATGATAGTACAGGAATGCTATGCTAATTCAAACGGTTTGTTGAGGCTATACACAGTTGCGAAGGTCTCATATGTGTGCCATATGTGGAAAAAAAACTTCGCTGGACCTTCAGTCTTCAGGTCTTTTTTATTTCAAATCTATACTTACACCATTAACATCGAGCAAAGCCAGGATGACGGGCCAATAAAAATATTTTCGTTGTTAAGTATGATCACCGTACTAGTTATTTAAACTTCTGGACATGGCCAAAAGAACTTACAAGTGAAGTTCGATCAGTAATTATGAGAAAGCTATTCGTAGCAACAAACGTATTTATCAGGTACAAAGTCTAAGGCAAAAAAGTTTAAAAAGGTAGTGGTGTCGTGGGAAACCAGATAGGAACGAATTTCCTTCGGCTAATGTGGAATCATTACAATTCATGAGTATATACAATGCATTGACGAGGTGGAGTGAGGGAGAAAGAGAAAGGTATTATACACTACTTGCTTGTATATACGACTGTCGCGCCTACGCACATCTCATTCAACGGTTTTATTCCACTTACTTTTTCTTACGGTTTTTACTATCACATTTTTTTTCAGTTCGGTCGTGCAGCAAAATCCTTATCCCCTCCAAGCCCGCCGTAAGGAACTTCGTTTCAACAAGGATTTTTTAATTAACAATATCTAAAGCTGAAGATGTTTAAGATAATGACCTTTTTATACATTAAATGTAAGGCTGAAAAAGTTTAAGAGAAGGACTTTTTTATATGAAATATCTAAGGCCGAAAAGTTTAAGAAATGGACTTTTTCATATGTAAAATCTAAGGCTGAAAAGCTTAAAATAAGGACTTTTTATACGCAAAATATAAGGCTGTAAAATTTTCATATGTGAATTTTCCATGCGCAAAGTATAATGCTGAAATGTTTAAAACTAAGATAAGGACTTTTTATATGTAAAATCTAATTCTGACAAAGTTGCAAGCAAAGAGTTTTCATATGCAAAATCTTAAGCTTTAAAAGTACAAGACAGTGGTTTTTTTAACTATCTGACTCTCCTTGCTAAGAGTAAAAAGGCCCATTTAACCTACTTAAATTGCCCTTTACCATAATATCCACTAGATCTCTATGTAATAACTTGTCCAGAGATATACCGCCTTTAGTAACACCTATTTCTTCTTCCAAAACGAAATCTTCATGCTCCGATCCGAATGGTATTTACACAATATACTTAGCTTAGCTTACTGACTACAGAACGGCGACGCATCTATTACTTTTCAGTCTACTCGATAGGCTGAAAATGGTGTTAAATAGACATAATGGTGCTAAAATTATGTGCAATAGTTCATTCAATCCGGAATCATGTCTAGATAATTGTGCTAGAAAATTGAATTAGCACATTAAAAATTCCAAAAGTTATAAACTAATATTTTTTTTTTGGATTTTGGAAAAAAAGATCCTTAAAGAAGAGGAAATTTACTAAAAATAAGTTTCGACTCCCGAAACTGTACCATTATTATTAAAAATTTTAATTGAACGTTGAAAAATGCCGTCCGCGCGCTCCATCCTATCTTCTTTTGTGTGTATATAAGAAGGGCTCTACGAAGCGAGAAAAATGTATGGCAATTATTTATATGTTTTTTTAGTTTGCAAGGATAAGGGAAGTCTCGGAAAATTTTGTTAATTAACAATCGTCTAGTTTATTAGAAAATTAACTTTAAGAAAAAAATCGAACGGCTTTTGGAATTTTTAATGTGCTAATTCACTTTTCTAGCACAATTATCTAGACATGATTCCGGATCGAATGAGCTATTGCACATAATTTTAGCACCATTATGTCTATTTAACATCATTTTCAGCCTATCGAGTAGACTATTTATCGTGTCAGTTCAGGTGACCCTTGCGCTTGTTCGATATCTTCTCGCAAAAACCATCGAACTCTATTTCAACTTACTCCCATCGTAACTTAGTATTCCAGCATATTTTCCAAGCAATGAAATCTTAATGCTAGTATCGTAAACGGTGTCTCTCTTAGATTGGCGAACATCATAGAATTTAATTACAGAGGGAGACTCGAATAATTGGCGACTTGCCGGTTACGGCCACGCTTTATGACCAAATTAATAGATTTTCACTGCAGCTCTCAGTGGAACTCATTTTGATATTAATTGCTGACCTACTAACGTTCTTGCAGTTTCATTTGATATAGTGCTTCAAAAACACGCTAAACATTTGAATGCAAAACATTAGTCTTCTATTTTATATTACAAGAGATCGCAGTGGGGTTGAAAGAAAGTGTTGGTGTAAAAATAAGAAGGCATGATGACCTATATCACAACCCGGACTGGATTCCTGACCCAATATCAAATTACCAGATTGATCAGATTTTATCAGATGTTAAGAGTCTCTAACTAAACTTAACTAGCGTGTTTGTATGAAACCGGCCAAGTACGAGTCCGACTCGCGCACGAAGGGTTCCGTACTATCATCTATCTGTTAAAAATACTTTTGTTGTATAGGAGCAACCCCTTCAAAATTTACTTGATTGTTTCAATGATAATATAAAAATAATATAAATTTCTGTAAAAATTTGAAGCGTCTACCTGTTATCATTTTTAATATTTAACAAAAAAATACGAAAAATATGTTTATTGTATTTAATTGAAATTTTTAATATTTGTTATAGCGGCAACGGAAATACATCATTTGTGAAAATTTCAGCTTTCTAGCTATCACGGCTTATTATATACAGCATAGAGATAGACAGACAGCGGAGGCTTAGTAATAGGGTTTCCGTTTTTACTCTTTGGGTACGGAACCCTAAAAAAGAAATGAATGTGAAAAAAGCTATGCGAGTCTCAAGGAATCGTGAAACTTGGCACTTAATGCTTTCGGCCTATTCCGCAAGGGAATTGGACAGACATATTCTACCTGTTATCATTTTTAATATTTAACAAAAAAATACGAAAAATATGTTTATTGTATTTAATTTAATTTTAATATTTGTTATAGCGGCAACGGAAATACATCATTTGTAAAAATTTCAGCTTTCTAGCTATCACGGCTTATTAGACACAGCATAGAGATAGACAGACAGCGGAGGCTTAGTAATAGGGTTTCTGTTTTTACCCTTTGGGTACGGAACCCTAAAAAAGAAATGAATGTGAAAAAAGCTACGCGAGTCTCAAGGAATCGTGAAACTTGGCACTTAATGCTTTCGGCCTATCCCGCAAGGGAATTGGACAGACATATTCTACAGACAGCCAATCTGATTGAAAATGGTGACAAAAGTCGCTGAACTTGTTTATTATTTACTTCATTTATATAGACAACTGGCTGCTACCGGATTTGCGCGGTTGACAGAACAAAAGTTTTTTTTTAAACTGTTGCCTGACGGTAAACGCTACAGCCAAATCTAATTTGAATAGTGTTTATTTAACAGATTTTGTATGCCTAAATAAAATTAAAGGCAATTAAATCCAAGGAAAATTAAATGATTTTTTTATAAAGAAGGCAAACAAGCACATGGATTTCCTGATGGTAAGAAATTAGACAGCCTAGAGACACCAAAGGTGGTAATGGTGCGTTGTCAACCTGAGGCCATTGTTAGATTTAAGTAGGTTTACCTAACTACCAACTTACTAGGGATTCGTCGGGATGCAATGTTATGAGTGAAAGTAAGTTTACCTATTACCTTATCCTTCGAACCGGAACACTATTGACGTGTTCCGGTCAAGCACTGTCGATATGGCGGCAATCCAGACAAGTCGCTGCGAAACTCTACCACCTAGTCAGATGTCACGGTATTAGTGACGGTAAGCCTATGCTCGCCTTTTACGAGCTGCCTGGCAGGAAGGCAGATAGTCTATTCTGCCAAGGAGCCTGGACCAACACGGGTTAAAACTTTTTATTCAAGTCAGATTAGACCGAACATCTTGGGACGGTTTCGATAACGTAACTAATCTGACTGCACTAAACGTGTTTTTTTCCTTAGTTTCGTTGAAAAAAGATAGCAGTAACTTAAACTTGGTTTAGCAAATGTTCTGCAGATTTTTAACCACTGTTTCTCTGTTTGCAGTCGATTAAAAGTGGACGCGTATCCATGAACAGAAAGTTATAATTTTTCATCAAATTCAAAATGATGTATGAAGACTAAATTTATCGAAAACATTGCACAAGTAATACTGAACATTGTTCGGTTTGTGTACGAAGGATCACGACACCTGAATGACAAAAAGGGTAATCTAAACGGTATCTAAACGGCAATCTAAATGTTAAGCCCAACTTGTCTAGGAGTAGGTACTTATCTAGTGCCCGGGGCGCAAATTTAGTAACTGCTTTACCTTCCGACCGGTACACGATAATAGCTCATTTTTACTTCCTTTACTCGTTTACCTGGAACATTAGGTAAAATAGAAAGATCACCGTACTAATGGCGTAGGTTAGCGTCCGCCAAGGGCATAAGATACAAAGGGACGTCAGCACACTCACTGAACCGAGGCCTACTTGTAAATTCCTTAAACTAACCAAAAATATGATAGAAAGACTTGATGATAAAACTTAATAAGTTAGTAGTGTATAAATATGTGTGAATAAATGTTTATTTCATTATGTTTTTTGTCTTTTTAGAGTTCCGTAGCCAAATAGGAAAAAGCGGATTTAGAACTGAAATTTATAATGTTTTTAAATCAAATTTAGGTGGTATATGAAAGGATCTATGGACAGGTCTTTAAAATAATTTTTTGAGTATTCTAATAATTTAAATCGCCTCTGGACTTGACTGCATGAGGTCCTGGGTTCGAATCCCGGGTCGGCCAACACAAAAGAAAATTGGATTTTTCCAATTTTCTAATTTAAAAAAAAATGTTGGTCGGGATTGGAAATGTGCCCGGTTGGCGATAGGCTTGCCACTTATCACATTGTGGGACTTCGAGTCTTCAGCTAGTCGTAGGTGCCTTGGTTGTACCTCTGCCTACCCCTTCGGGGATACTTTTTTTTTTTGAAGATACTAATAATTTATTTTGTCGAAACCGAATAGTTTGATCGAGAAAAATTTTCAAAGCGATAAAATGTGTGGGGACACATTCATTTACCACTGCAATTTATTCTTTTAAACTCATTGACGGCCTAGAAATAGGTAAGTACTTACTATAAAACGTCAACTTTATAAAAGTATTGAGATTTCCTGTTAATTTCCTTTCCTATAAGTACATAACATAACAACCTACTTCGATAATACCTACTTATATTAGAATAAGATTAGCTGTTATTTTTAATAAGATTCCTTAGCTGAAGATACTTTCTCCTGTGTAATAAGCCCAGATAACGTCCTGGAAGATGACGTCGTGTGAAAATTTAACTCCTATCATTTAGGAACCCAATTATAAAGTTAACTTATCAATAACCTGTTGAAAAATACACCATTACGAAAACATCAATGACAGTTACAACGAACAACTATATTTTTAAATATTACTTGCTGCTACGGAACCCTTCATGGGCGAATCAAACTCAAACTTGGCCGCTGTTTTCGTATGCGATTGAATTGCATTTAGAGGGCGCCGTATATATTTCGACCAGGGTGCTCGTAGTGCTAAAACAGATACTGCGTGGGTACATAGTAAACATAATTTCCATATAGCGTGTGTAGGTTTCAAACTTAGGAGAGGTATCAGATTCTCACCTGCATAACTAACCGACTCCAAAAAGGAGGAACTCTCAATTCAACTGTATGTTTTTTTTTTGTATTAAACATACCTTAAGCGATTACTCCGCCTATAGATTTGATTGAACTGATTTAGATGGTTCTGTTTAGAAATATATATCTTGATTCCGAGGTGGTTTCATATTAGATTTGTCAGATCCGTTTACCCCGTGTTGGTCCAGGCTCCTTTGCAGAATAGACTATCTGCCTTCCTGCCAGGCAGCTCGTAAAAGGCGAGCATAGGCTTACCGTAACTGGCACCGTGGCATCTAACTAGCTGGTAGAGTTTCGCAGCTACTCACCCGGATTGGCACCACCGCCTTACCTATTCCTGCCGCCATAACGTCATGACGTGTTCTGGTTTGGAGGGTAAGGTAGCCGGCGAACTTACTTTTGCTCGAGGCTGAACATCCTGGCCTCAGGTTGGCAACGCACCATTACCACCTTTGGTGTCTTCAGGCAGCGGGAATTTCTTACCATCAGGAAATTTGTCTGCTTGTTTGCCTTCAAATATCATAAAAAACCTACTAGTGGTTTTTAAGTCATACGACAAAATAAATATATAAATAAATCGTCTAAATAAATGAAAAATTTATGTACTACTAGCTGTCCCGGCGAACTTCGTTCCACCCATTCAGTTTGTAAGGAAATAGTCAAAATTTTGTTTTCCTAGTTTCCTTTTAGTTGTTTCTTTTCTTATCTTTTAAACCTTCCCTGGACTTGAACAAATAATCCAAAACCAAAATTGACCAAATCGGTTCAGTCATTCTCGAGTTTTAGCGAGACTAACGAACAGCAATTGATTTTTATATATAAGATTAACGTAACGTTTTTTGTGTACCTTAAAAACTACTTGGAGGATGTTGTCGAGACAGATGTGGGACCATTTTAGAACCATTTGCTATCTTACGAAAAAGAATGTACAAATCGCGACTTAGTATGAAATAGTTGGACAATGAAATAGTTGGATAATAAAGAAATAGTTGGAGTTGGTTTTTGTAGTTTTACTGCTCTTAATAATGTCTTTAAATTAACTGAATTGTAAATGTAAACTTTTAAATGAGAGTGAATAAACATGTAATAAATAATTACAAATTTGCTTTAAAATATTTCAAGCTAGAAATTTCGTAAACTGCTACTCAAACGTCCCTATAATCTCAATTAAAACTTTTAATGTATTGAAATGAATTCTAGAAGTCAAAACGTTAGCGTGGAATGCAACTCGTATACAAGTTGGAGGAAGTTTTAAAAGATCGTCATATTTCATACTGCAGTAAATTGTTTTATTTGCAGCGAGCTTACTTTAGGCTTTGCAAGCAAGTTGAAGACTCATTTCAATGTTTCGAGGAAAACTGAATGGATCTGAACTTTAAATTATACCTGCCTAATTCATTTCATTTAATTATTCGCATCACGCGTGTGCAGATTATTGCTTGTATATCGTCTGAAATAAATGATTACTCCTCTATAATGATATGTATGTAACATCAATCTTAATATATATATTTCTTGTGTTCGTGTGTTTGTCACTGAACTCCTTTTAAACGACTAGACGGATATTGGTGAAGATTTTTGTGTGTATTTAAGGGAATTCGAGAATGGTTTAGATTCACAATTTGGTCTCCTGGAAAATGTTTTTTTTATTATCTTTTTAATAATAAGTACCCAGTTGCTGATTTTGGAATGTTTCACATTAGATCCGACAGATTGCGCTACTATCGAAGCATTAATGTCAAGCGATACGAAGTTTGCTGAGTCAGCTAGTGTATATATAAAAATCAATGCCACTTTTCGTTGTCATTTTATAACTCAAGAACGGGCTCACCTATCCAAACCAAATATTTAGGCTTTGTTCGGTCTATTTAGTAGCTGGTTTATGTGAAGTTTGCATAAAATCAGTCGAGCGGTTCTTTATTTATTACCTACATTTTTTGTAACAAATGAATTCAATAAATGGTGGATCGTTTTGTTAATGCCTCATGTGTATTTTTCTGTCAAATCGAAACTTTTTTCATTTGAAGATTGCGCTGATTGTGATATTGAATTTTTTTTCAGTTTGTTTTTTCTTATTTGTTTTGTGTTTTATGTCATTCATGTGGTTATATATGTAGCGAAGCACGAACCGGGCATAATATAATAATTATGATATATTCACTTAGTAATGTTACATACACTTTGAAGATTATTACAGATCAAACAAAACAGAAGTGAAAAAAATAACTTAGAAAAGTGATCCTTTTGTGTATTATCATTTATCAATTTTTAAACCATAAGATTTTTAAAACTGTTTAAGCATAGGAATGTTACGATTTGCCTGCTAGCATAGTTAAATAATTTAAAATTGATTGATTAGTATAATGAGTGAGACTAGGTGGTAACGACTTCAGTCGTTCACTGGATTAGTACTAAACGATTTTATAGATATTTCAGCAACTAGATATATGATTGCATACGAACCCCATTAAAATATTTGCTCGATCTGACCGATCGATATCTTTGATTGTAATGAAATGAAAATTATTTATTTGCGGAATATATGTGTTTAAAAGTTGTTACAGAATAAGTATTCTGTAACTGTGTGTGCAATATGTTGGTACGAATAAGTATTCATGCCAATATATTTACCACATTGTGGTGTGCAAATATCTAATTTAATGAATTAATATGTTAATAATAATTTTTATTTTTGTTACTTAAATATTTTACATATAAATTAGTTAAAATATATTTATTACTAGGCTAGCACTTATTAATTCAATTTATTTTTACCATACACTACCACGTGTAATTATTGAAGTACATACCTAATAGAGACTAAGCTCCGAAAAAGCTGCAGGACACAACTAGTGTTTAAAACGTTAAACGAAGCACTGTTGTTGTAAATTATAAACTTGACTGCTGATATTATCAGAAAATTTAATTTAAACTGCCCATTAATTACTAGAAATTTCATTTAGAATAAACCAATTTGTTATACGAATAGATCAATTTCAAATCTTCATGTACTCTAAATTTGCTTTAAATGTCATTAATTACATCAAAGAACCAACGGGATTAATTAGAAAATATTAACAAACTAATTATTGCTTAAATTAAAATTGTACGAACGAAATTGGTACCGCGGCACCGTTTTGAACTATCGTCGTCATATTCGTGTTTGTCTTTAACGTACTCTTATTTCGGTTAGGATTATTGGATAGGCTGCGAACTCACAAAAAAAAATCACTTAATTTAATTTAAAAGAAAACATCAACCAGTAGGCATTAGGTAGCTGAAGCTGAGCTAAGCTTTGAGCCATGAGAAACAGGTTTTTGCGTTTGTTCGCGTCTCCTGTAATGAAAGGACCATGTCCGTTCCTGCCAGGCAGGTGATAAAAAGCACTTGTAAAATAAACCTTTACTTTGTTAACTCCACGGAATTCCAATCCTAATACTAATTAGCAAAATAAAGGCTTATTTAGGAACGCAGATGGTCTTCTCTACGCAAGAGACCGAGGCCAACACAGGTGGGAGAGTTTCACCTTACATATTTAGGGATCCTGAAAATTTGAATTTCCGCAAATTAACGCCTGATCCGTAAAAATGGCTATGAGAAACGGTTGGCTGGTTGATCCAATCGCTTCTATTGTGATGGCTAGAATGTGGCAATTAATAGATTACACACGTGCTAAATTCCTGTTGCATTCTTTTAAAAGAAAAATTGAACAAATATCTTGTTGGCTCTTGGTCCATACCAGGAAAATGACATTCACCAGATTTGGCGACAAAAGCCCGTTTTGTTTAATTTCGTTTTCAAGGAACATATGTAACAAAGTTTATTATAAAACAAAGTTTGTTTTATTTCAACACTTATAACTCGAGATCTGCTGTACCAATTTTCATGGTTGTTGATTCGTTGGATTTGTCTCCGCACCGAATAGCAGAATACACCTTTAAACAATAAAAAAAAAAGAAAGATGAATTGTCTATAAAAAAAGTCGTGATAGTTAAACAGATTAGGATTAGATAGGAAACAGAATAGATTAGGAAAATTGATGGAGAGCTAGCTTAACGAAGTTTGCCGGAACAGCTAACATAAAATATTTGTGATTGTTTTAAGTTTGGAGTACAAAAAACAAAATATTGAAAAGAAAAATCCAATTCACTTAAAACCGCTTGCATTTTCTTGGGTTAAATATTTAACTACGAGTTAATTTCTGAAACGGGTAACATCGCTCTATATTTAACCCATAAATTTAGCCTAGAAACGTTCAAAAATACGCGAAACGTGCTGGTTGTAATAGAATTAAGAAAAGATTTAAAAACATTGAACTGCGGTCGCCGGGCTTTGTAACATTTGACAGGTCGTTCCAATCTCGGGGATATGAAGAGTATGATCGATTACACGACATATTATGTTAAACAACAATTTCGTAATAAAATTCATATGGATGAGCACAAAATACTAAATTATTTTCCTTTAGTCGATTTTGAATAAAGAAGAGATTAGAATAAAATAAATATTGAGCACTGGACGGTTTTTACAAACGCAATGATATATAAAAAATCAATTAAAAAATTCAAAAAATGTAACAGGCGACGTGTTATATTTTTTTAAGTGAAACTTCTTTATCGAATTATTTTTATGTTATTGGAAGGCAAACAAGTAAACGGATTTCCTGATGATAAGAAACTCACGCTGCCTAGAGACACCAAAAGTGGTAATGGTGCGTTACCAAACTTAGGCCGGAATGATAGGACTCAAGCAAAAGTAAGTTTACCGGCTACCTCATCATCCGAACCGGAACACGACAACGGCAAATGCTGACATTATGGCAGTTGCAATAGATAAGGCGGTGACACCAATCTGGGCGTGTTGTAGCTAAACTCTACCGCCTAGTCAGATGTCACGTTGCTAGTGCTCGCCTTTTACGAGCTGCCTAGCAGAAATGGCAGATGGTCTATTCTGCAAAGGAGTGGAAAGTTCCAACACGTGGAAATTAAATTATTTACATTATATATGAATGTAATAAATATAGAATTTAAGGGGTTAATTTTTTTTTGAAGTGAAACTTTTTTATCAAACAGTAGAGAAATTTGCTGTCATGTTTGTCTTTTACGTTCCTTGAAAAAAACATAGAAAAACACTGTATTTTATTGCCGAATTTCGTACTACGTTCTTCGTGAATTTTGTTTCTCCAGCCTTTACGTCTTCAAGATAGATCACAGAGTTGCCGCAGATAGGTAGATCTAATATGCTCTATGAAAAATAATGTCAAAAAGAAATTTAATTTCTCACGTGTGTGCACTGACATAAACACATTTTTTATAAACTGTAAAGCTATTGTATGAATAAAACTCTATAATTACTACCAATACCTATTATATTGATAGCTTAGTCACAATATGTTTCAAGAGGAATACTAGAATATTGGAATAATTCACTGAAAAAAAAAGCATTAAACAACGAGGCGAGGCGTTGGAGCGCTTAATAGATTGCTTCAAATGCTCGAATCGAATCGGGAAAAAATGTAAGTAAGTAGTAGGAAAAAATATTGACTAAACGACATGTGTTCGATAATAGTTTCTAACCCTAACTTCTCATTTTTATTAAATTTAGACATTTGTGTTTACTTAAATAAATCTTAAATTAAAAAAAAATCAATAACTTCAGACAAAACCTACATAAAATTTAGCTAAGAATCATCTTGGTCACGAATCACAATGGATCGGTCCATCCATTCAAAGGTTATGATGCCACAGACATCATACACATACACATGTACACACATACAGGAACGCTTCAAACTACAAGTTTGAAGCGTTCCTGTGTGCACACAGGAACACTTATTTTTCTGACGGGGCTTAAAAAAATAACGAACAACAGTGGGCTTAATATTTTGCGACTATTTAATCAAGATTTTTACTCTGAAGCTACGAAATCAAAAGTTAAAAAATTAAGGGGTCTTTGTCAGTCTAATGACAAGTTCAATACAGCAGCTCTACGTAATATTAATGCTGATTGGTTAAACATAATTGCTTTTATGATTAGATTTAGAAGTGTTAACGGACCATCAAATATTAATTTACTGATAAGTGGCTCCAATAGCTACTTCATGAACTAGAGGATCGATGACATTTGACATGTATGGAGTTATTCTCTTAACCGACTTCAAAAACGAGTAATTGACTGTATTTTGTTTTATATGTTTGTTAAGCGATTGCTCGACCAATAGCATCGATTAATAATGCATAAATCTTCGTTTATGTTGACGACCTCATACAACGACAATAATAAAACTTTTCAGACCACTTTGAAATTATTTGCAATCTTTCGAAAAACGAATTAACAAATGGCGACGTGCTACATATTGTAATAATAATTGGAGTAGATTTGATGTAGTGCTACTGTACTTATTTATAATTCAATTAATGTTTGTATTATAATTAGCTGCCTACAGTAACATAAATATCGTGTTAAATCCAAAATATAGAATTTTTATCTCGAACTAGCTCACCCGGCAAACTTTTATATTAAGTTTTTTATTGACATCTACTAACAGCTTGTAAGATTAAAGCATTGCTTTTTTTGGTCAAAAAAGAATTGGCAAAAGTGGTCCATCCATTCAGCCTTGACACGATGACCACGAAAAATGGGGATTCATTTTTATATTAATATATACTAGCCGACGCTGCGAACTTTGATTCTCTAGAAATTAAAAACAGATTGGATATAGTAAAAATTAGAGTATCTACTATTTTTCCTACTATTTTCCTACATGTCTTCATATGATTCTTATCCTGACACAACAAAAAAAAAAATAGCAATTGGTCCAACCGGTCAATCCTGATGACCACGCGAAATGGAAATTCATTTTTATAAATATAAGAATAAAGGGAATCCATAACATAAAAGAGTTTACAGTATCATGCCCATCATCTTGAGGCGTGGCGATCTACAACTGTGCGATTCCGAAGACATTTCTTACCCCCTTAACACCTTTGAATCAGTTACCGAGGGCGGTATTCCCAAACGATTATGACTTAGGAACCTTCAAGAAAAGAGCGCACTCATTCCTTAAGGCCCAACACTCAGTAAGCCCGAAAAGCCAATCGCCGCACTCCCCCGTTAAATGATTACTATGAAATATTACGCTCTAAAGTAAATGCCTTAAGCGACAAATCACTATTTTTGACACTATAAAAGTAATTTGAAAAAAAAAAACATAAAATTTGAAACGATTATCTTTTAGGTATAATACTTATCTATGTTTATGTTAAATCTGGTGTCGATATTTTCATAATTGAAGAAGACAGTTGGGTTTTGCTTTCAAAAAAGGGTTAATTTTTTGAATTTTTCTATCGAGCAAAGTGATATGAATCGTGTTTTGGAAACAATAGTCTTATAAAGCATATTAATGTTAATCTTGTGTATTTTTGTCACCAAGATCCATGATTGCTTTGCATGAAAAAAAAGTTATATTGCTGACGTATTTTAGCATACATGGACCCTTAAAGGTTGGCCGCATGTGTGATACTCCTGGTTTTGTGGATGGCCGGGGGCGGCGGTGATTACTATCCTTCAGGTGACCCACTTGCTCATTTGCTTCCTATTGTGTAAAAAAAACACAATTGATAAGGGACACAATAAATAATAAATATTCCTGGACAAGTTACACAAATTGAATCTAACCCCAAAGTAAGCAAATTATGTGCTTGTGCTAGTAAACGATACTAATACATAGAAATACTTAAATAGATACCACAATAAATTTAATAAACACCCAGACCCTAAATGCAGACGTTTAAATATTTATCACACAAATGCCTGCTCCCGTCAGGAATCGAAGCCGAGCCTCAAGGTTGGTCAGAGTAGTTAGGCGTGTACGCTGGCCACTCGACCAACGAGGCGGGCAAACATCAATAAAAACTTACTATAACTGTTTATGCATATATGTATATCACGAGCAAATTGCGCTGAAAGTTGGAAGGGCATTAACTAGCCCTAATTTTTAGTTACACGCGTGTGAAAATAAACAAGCAGCACGGCAAATTGATTTCTAACTACCACCTACGCGACAACCAACGCAACTGTAACTGCTACTGTATCAACATTTGCGTTTGACTTTGTTTTACTTTTTATTTAGATTGCTCTAGCGTTTACGCTGACCCAGTCATGTTTGTTTAACCGCCAGCTACAATCCACGCTTACTCGCTTTTAAATATCCTTTTTACATTTTTTCCTACTTTTTTAGTCAACATTTAAAACAGGATTCAGTCTAAATTAAATTTACTTTAAAGATTAGTGTTTTTTAAAAGTATAAAGTTGGTACAGTAGTACAATTTAAATTCTGCGCTTCGGCTATATTCGTCAAACTTTGGAAATCCGAATGTATTTTAAAGATATCTATATAGAGTTGTTACTACACATAATTATTAATTTCGCTTAAATTTAGATAGGCCAAAAATAAAAGTATAAACGGCAACAAGAGTAAAAAGTGTAAAGCTGAAGCGCGTTTAAATAGCAGTACTACTATTTGGTAATAATACACACGCGACGTATTATATTTAAGCTATGCGATCAATTTTTAAAATACTCAAGCGCTGCAAAACTGAAACAACCGGTTCCAACTATTTCACTATGTACCACGTCTCGATTAGACATAGACATACACTTATGGACTGTGTATGTATGTATATGTATCCCGGCCTCATGTTGCCAACGCATCATTACCAACTTTGGTGTTTTTAAGCGGCGTGAATTTCTAACCATCAGAGAATCCGTCTGCTTGTTTGCCTTCCATTATCATAAAAAAACATGTTGCGTTAGGAGGACTCACTAAGCGCTAGTATTTCGTTTCCTATCTTTAGAATCTGAAGTGCATTAAGCACTTTCTATTTGTAAACTTAAAATTTATGACCACCCTGTTTTTTATTTAGGAAGTACTGATTTTCCTCCAAACTTTTCTATTAATACCTCTTACTCTACCATTACGAGCTTATCAACGAAGTTTTGTTTGTTCAATGAAACATAGTCTAGTAATTACCTTTCGTCACGAACGTGTGGTCAATAATTTTACTTATTGAAATAATTCTATGTTATTTGTGATACCAATTTACAAAGATTTCATGTTGGTCAGCCATGCAAAACAAATTTTAATATTTTTTAAATAATTTTTTATTCTTTTTTGTATTTTTTCTCGCCCGGATATCAATTTTTTTACAGCCTAAGTGCTCTCTAATGTAATGCTTTGGAAGTTAGATTTGTCGATAAATTTATATTTAAATACTTGTGTGTTTGTTTACTCCAAAAAGCACGTTCAAATAAAATAGAATTTTGTCATGTCATTTGTCGCCTCTGTGGTCTAGCGGTCCGGGTGTTGGACTTGACTGCACGAGGTCCCGGGTTCGAATCCCTGGTCGGCCAACAAAAAGAAAATTTGATTTTTCCAATTTTCTAATTAAAAAAAAAATGTTGGTCGGGATTGGAAATGTGCCCGGTTGGCGACAGGCTTGCCACCTATCACATTGTGGGACTTAGTATCTTCGGCTAGTCGTGCGTGCTCTGGTTGTGCCTCTGCCTACCTCTTCGGGGATATGGGCGTGAAGATACTTTACTTTAGAATTTTGTCATATTTCACAAAGATCCTGCAAAGGTTATCTATTTGTAACGCATATATAAATACTTATCTCTCTCAGTGATTCATTGCCATATACAGGGTTACTTTGAAAGGCCCGGTCAAATTTTAATATCAGAGCGTAAAGGCTTGGATGGTAATGCATTTTAAATATTGATGCCAAATTGTAATATTTACTTTTATAAACATTCATTTACAATAGTTCGTTAAAATGCTTCATGTCTTATTGTCACGCTATACCTAGTACGAGGCATGACGTCAACTGCTTGCAAATGCGACAGTAATCGTTGGGAACCAGTTTTATGCTTTGTTTACGTTATAACCATGCATATTGTACTTCACGTTGGACAAAAATTATAAATTATTTTTTTAAATTTTTGATTACTTCAAACATCAAAAGTGTTATCGATTCCGAATTGTTTTTAAAAATTTGGGTGGTACTTTAAATGTCACCCTGTACAGGGATAGACTGTTAGCAACCTTAAGCTTCAGAGTATTTTATATTTATAACCTTATACTCTATGTCACAAATTAAATCTTGCAAACTGTTGACAACTATAATAACAATTTGTTTGCAATTATACAAACAAATTGAACTATGTTATATGTATAGTAACATTTAAAAATGCTAACACTGTGCTATTTTGTGGTTAAAAAGAACTTAAAATTAAATAAAATAAAACGCCAATCTCAATTGTACCAAATTATTAGGCGATTATAATAGCTAATCTTGTACCAACCTTCAAGGACCGATATAATCCCTTACAAATTAATCCCTACATTGGGTTTAATAAATGCAAATTAACGTCGATTAAATTCCAAATTATACCGCAGAGGCTAAGCTGAATAACTGTTAATAATCCAATAAACTAATGCGAACCCCTGCTTCTTGGTCTTGTTAACGCAATTCATTGATATGACTAATTAGATTTTGCTTTTGTATTCGTTCCCTTGGGAGAAAACTACGAGTACAGAAGAGGCTTTTTTTTAGTCTCAATCGATTTAAAAATATAAATTGTCACGCTAAAATATGAAGTTTAAGGATGTGGAGTTTTGGCGCTATCGAGAGACAAGATGGTCGAAGTTTTTTTGTGTTTTTCGTGTTTATATTGAGTGAAATTAATCAATTTTGGTGGCATTTTGTACAACTTTGTTAATGAAAGTACACAAACGAAATAATCATGAAGAAATTAGCGTGTCATGTGTTTCCTCGTTGCCGCCAAATCTCACTACGTGAGCTTGAGTAATGAGGCTGCCGCTTTACCCAACACACTGACATGACTTATTGACGACTTATTAGTTATGACAAATTATAATTGAATCCCGATTTTAATTAAATATGATGCAAAATTCTACTTGACTAATACCAAAATGCTAACATGAATGCCAAAACCTAAAGAAAGAAGAAAAAGTTTAAGGACGTAACTGCAAAATTAGAATACTGCATTTCTTCTTTCTTTCTTGCAATTAAAATGATAAATAAGCAACAATGAGAATTTATTTGTAACTTTAAATGATTTGTTTTTTGTTAATTTAAAGTAAGTTAAAAATGAAATTTTGTTAGTCTCAATTATTTTAATAAATATATTTTTTTTCCATTAACTTCGTACAAAATCTATCCGTACTTAGGTAATAACTATCAAATTTCACTGTGTTGGATCGGTCTCCTCTGCAGAATAGATCATCTGTCTTCCACTAACACCGTGACATCTGACTAGGTGGTAGAGTTTCACAGCAACTCGCCCAAATTTGTTCCACCGCCTTACCTATTCCTGCCGCCATAGCGTCAGTGCTTGCCGTTGACATGTTTTGATTCATAGGGTAAGGCAGCCGGTAAATTTATTTTTACTTGAGGTCTAACATCCTGACCTCAGGTTAGCGACGCACCATTATCACCTTTGGTGTCTCTAGGTGGCGTTAATTTTTTGTCATCACGAAATCCGCTTGCTTATTTGCCTTCCATTATCATAAAGAAAGAAAAAAAGAGTTTTGAATTATGTACCTAGACACAATGTCTCTCTATGTATTGCAAGGTAATAAATTCATGGCCTCATATTATATTTTATTACGATTTAGTTGCAATTTTCTTACTTTTAAATTTTACTAAATTATAGTTTAATTAGGTTTTAGTACTGCTTAATAAGCTTTTTTAATATTAAATAATACAAGTAACTCAGAATTTAACTGGTGATGACTAAATTTTTTATTTTTATGATAATGGAAGGCAAACAAGCAGACGGATTTCCTGATGTTAAAAAATTCACGCTGCCTAGAGACACTAAAGATGGTAATTGTGCGTTGCCAACCTGAGGCCGGGTTGTTAGGCCTCGAGCAAAAGTAAGTTTACCGGCTACCTTACTCTCCGAACCGGAACACGTCAACGGCAAGCATTGGACGTTATGGTAGCAGCAGTAGGTAACGCCAATGGATAGTACGAATCCGGACGAGTCGCTGCTAAACTCTGCCACCTAGTTAAATGTCACAGTGTTAGTGACTGTGAGCCTATGCTCTCCTTTTACGAGCTGCCTGGCAAGGAAGGCAGATGATCTATTCTACGAAGGAGCTCGGACCAACACTATGCACTATGTATACTGATTTAACACGTTATTTCAAGGTAGAAGCACTGAAACTTAACAACAAAAATACCCGTATGTTGGCTTAGGTCCTCTTGTAAAATAGATCATGTAACTTATAAAAGGTGAGCATAGATTAAACGAGTCAATACCAACCTGTTTCTGCTGCCATAATATCTATGTTTGTCCAATCGCGTTCGCGTAAGATGGGGTAGTCGGTAGAATTGCATACTAGGCCGAACACCTTGGCGATAGGGCAGCCAAGCACCTGCAACATCTATTGTGCTTGTGATTTATAACTCAGACAAACGATTAAACAATTTTTTAACTTAATTAAAGAAGAGTAAAAAATATATTTGGATATCGATAATTATACCTACGTATATATTTGATCGCCTCTGTGGTTTAGCGGTCCGAGTGTTGGACTTGACTGCATGAGGTCCCGGGTTCGAATCCCGGGTCGGCCAACAAAGGAAATTTGGATTTTTCCAATTTTCTAATAAAAAAATGTTGGTCGGTATTGGAAATGTGCTCAGTTGGCGATAGGCTTGCCACCTATCACATTGTGGGACTTAGTGTTTTCGGCTAGTCGTGGGTGCCTTGGTTGTACCTCTGCCTACCTCTTCGGGGATATGGGCGTGAAGATACTTTTTTTTATATTTGCTTATGTGATGAGACAGCAAAAGAGAGGGTAAAGGTGGCGAATGATGGAAAGAGACGGTTGTGGTCTACATACATTATAGATATTATAGCCTGCAAGCCTATTCGTTACCTTACGTTACGGACCGGGATATGATAATGTCATTGTGGCGGCAGGAATAGGGAAGTTAGTGGATCTCTTAATAAGAAATAATATATACTACTAAAACTATGCTACATGAACATAATTTTCTTATTTTAGAGGTGAATGAATTTGGCTAGAGATACTCATTAAAATGTTTTTACAAATTATTGAAGCTGACTGTACCAAAAATAATCACTAAAGCGGCTTCGACTATTATAACGCGAATCAATGTGAGTGCTTTCATCAGTAAACACGATTTTAACGTGATGGGAAACTGATACATATAAATCTAGGTCTCTTACGTCTTCATCAATGTCGATTATTGACCTCCACTTATATTGACACTAGATGTCTGCGGCTACACCCGCATATACAGGGTAATTTTCAAATGACTGTCCAATATAAGGGAATTATGACTAACATGAGAGTCCATTTTAAATATAAATTGCTAAATTGTATTATTAACTTTTAACAATAAAAAAAGTAAAAAAAGTATCTTCAAGCCCATATCCCCGAAGAGGTAGGCAGAAGCACAACCAGGGCACCCACGACTAGCCAAAGACACTAAGTCCCACAATGTGATAGGTGGCAAGCCTATCCCCAACTGGGCACATTTCCAATCCTGAGAAGCGTTTTTTTATTAAAAAATTGGAAAAACCCTATTTTCTTTTTGTTGTTCGACCCGGGAATCAAACCCGGGACCTCACGCAGCCAAGTACGACAACTGTACGGCTAGACCACAGACTCGACTTGCTTTTAATACTTCACTTATTGTCACGCTACTTGGGGCCTAGTAAGAGTCATGATGTCACCAACCTACGCATGGGATTGCGGTCGGCGTTTTTCACGTTCTAACCATGCATTTTGTATTTTGTGTCGGATAAAAATTATACCTAGATTTTTTTTTAAATTTTGTATTGCTTCGTAAAAAAAAGTGTTATCGATTCCCTAGCCTGCCTCACAATTTGACTGGTTCTTTAAATGTTACCCTGTATAAGCTATTTAGCTCTCGTGACAGAATTTATGCGTGTCACTTCCCAATCACCTATCTCCACACATAAAAATCACATCATCATTTCTAGCTATCTATCTATAGCTATTTGTATAATAATAATAATAATATCTTTATTTGCGCTTAATAGGAGTACATTAGATCTTTTTATTGTAACAATATTCCTTTCACCAAAACAATTCTTAATATGCAAATGTATACATTAACTAACTTGGCTAACAATGATGATAAAATTGTTGTGTGACCTCAAGATCACTTTAACTACACATCTCTAATTAAAATAATTTCCATAAAAATAGCCATGTAATCATTTACTTTTGTAATCGCGGAGATCTATCAATCTTGAACTGTCAAGTGTCATACTGTCTACATGATTGTATCTTTAATGGTGTAAAATAGCAAACAAGCAGGCGGTTCGATAAATATGTATGCCAGTTGTGCTACTGGCGCGTCACTATGTTATAGCCGGAATCATAAGACACTTGTGTTAGTCGACTGGCTACTCTAGCACGCAACACGATAACGCCCAGCAGTAGCATAGCTAGGCGTAGGCGAAGTGGGCCTTCGCCCACCGCCTCGCACGTAAAGGGGCCTCACACTACCTGATTTAATATCTTTGTTTATTTTTAAATTCAGAAAAAGCCTGAAAATTCAAATTTAATCAGATTAAATCAAATCATGTTTGGTGAGACCATGGTGTAATAACATAAGTCAACTGTTCACATTTTGCCGCGTGATCGTTTTTACACGTTTCGCGTCTCACACGTTTGGCGAAAAATGGCGGCAATATAAAAGTTTGCGAATAACGACGATATCTTTCGATTTATGTATTAGAAATATATAAATGTATATATTTTTAGGATCCCTGAGAATTCAGCTACGTAGTAACATAAAAATGTGTATGTTTAAATCGCCTCTGTGGTCTAGCGGTCCGGGTGTTGGACTTGACTGCATGAGGTCCCGGGTTCGAATCCCGGGTCGGCCAACAAAAAGAAAATTGGATTTTTCCAATTTCCTAATTAAAAAAAAATAATTTTGGTCGGGATTGGAAATGTGCCCGGTTGGTGATAGGCTCGCCACCTATCACATTGTGGGACTTAGTGTCTTCGGCTAGTCGTGGGTGCCTTGGTAGTACCTCTGCCTACCTCTTCGGGGATATGGGCGTGAAGATACTTTGTGTATGTTTAAACCCAAAACCATTTGCAACAAACAAAATGTGAAAAAACTTTTCGTGTTTTTCCCAATTTTCCCAAGAAAAACATTTCTTATTAAAAACAACCGTGTTTTATTTACCTTCTATATACTTTATTCGAAAGAACATGAAACGTTCAACAGAATGCAATTACAAAAACAACAATGTCCATGCAAATATTTTACAACACAAGCTTTATAGAATTAAATTCTTGAATGTTCGAAAGTCTCACGTGCTATTTAATCTCTTATTATCTCTTATTTTGGAGTATTTCGTGGAAGACACTCATAAAACTTATATGTTTTATCTGTAGATATGTCATATAAACATATTACACATGTTATTTACAAGAATAATTTATTATATAATTAGAAATAGCTGTTAAAAATCGAGCGGGCCGTTACGTCACATATCGCAAAATTTAATGTAAAACTAGTTAAATGATTTGTAGTGTTTCATAAAATTGTTTATCACTTACCAAAATATAATTTTAACACTTAAATAACACATGTTCACATCACTTTTTGTTCGCATTATTCACAAATTCACTAACCGACCACATACTCGAAAAAAGCGGAACGGGTGACTAAGTCATGCCAACTCAACTCGTTCCGAAAAAAATTCTTACAATGTTGACACACTTCAAACTTTTTAATCCGACGGGTTGTTTATTCTGCTACTGACTAAAAAAAATGTTTGGATACATGAAGTTTACTTGAACAAACTTGAATTAAGAATGGAGTGCGGCAGACGGAGCCATAATGTGGCTGTATCCATTGAGCGGACTTTTTTCTTTTTTAAGAGGCATTTAATGGCTGCGAGCCGTTGAACGGCTAAGATAAAATTTTTAGGTAGCTTTTGGGAATGAACGGAAAGGGGCCTCGCGGATGCGACTTTGCCCGCGTATATATTGTCCACGCTACGCCACTGACGCTCAGCATTGAATAGTGGCCTTTGCACACACACTCTATTGCACGTTCTTAAGAGAGTACAGTACCGGTGGTAGTTTTAGTATTATATAGACTCGTCACAAGTGCCTCTTGTAAGGTGAATGTGAATAAAAATATATTCTATTCTATTCTATTCTATTCTAGTGTACAGCATAGCGCGCAGGAAAGTATGAACATAAAGATATTTTGTGCCTAAACATTCATTCTCGCGTATTTATTATATCGCAAAATTTCTCATCTTTATAAGTTTTGTTTACGCTACCCGTTCTTTCACGCGGGATTTCTAGTGTTTGTTTTTCTCAGCCGAATGAGCGGATGTTTATGAAATAATCGCGCGGAATAGATCTTGTCTATATTTTGCGGGAGTGTGTATTTCACAGTTTTAATGGAGAACGCGAGTGCAGCTGCAAATGGACAGAAGATGTCATGTGGCGCAAGTTATCATATTCACTGGTATAATTTTACTCGAAACAAGAAGAAACGATCAGTTTGGTTTGAGAAATATAGACAGCAACAATTATATGCTTTTGACTGAAGAATTACGACAAACCAATTTGGACGATTTTTAGATTTATTTTTACGCCATGTACCTACGTATGTCGTGCCGTCTTAATCGTTCGTCAAAGAATTGTAAAGTACTAGCCAATCCGGCGAACTTCGTATCGCTTCACATTAACATCTATGGTTTTTCCCACTTTCCCAGATTTTTTTTCGGGTTTTCTCTGCATATAATCATATAACAATATCCCACACAAAAAAAAGAATTAACAAAATGGGCCTTTTTTAATTTTTATAAAAATAGGTAACCCGAGGAAATACGATTGCGCAAACGACTGATAAGCGCGGAGTGAGGTCTTTTCTTTTCTCTTGTCCATCCTTTATAAGCGCCCTCTTACGCGCATGATTGCTGTTTCAAGCACGATAGAGTGTCTGTAAAGGCCCTAATATGTGATGTGTGTATTATATAAGTATGTTGTGTGTATTTTTGCATTTAACGTCGGTAGATATAATTGACTGCACCAGTGGAAAAGTTTTAATAATTATAAGATTACCCACGAGGAACCAGCTGTAAATATTGTTCTCGTGTTCCCTTATAATTGATGGCAAGTTCTAAATTATTATAATTTTTATTACATGACCGCGGGTTTTATACATGTATGACATGGGGAAAATTCAATGGTTGAATTTTAATTCAGAGGTGTACAAAGATCCAAAATACTATGAAAACGTCTTGTCATTGTAGTAAAAATTACTCAACTAACATCTCAAAGCCGAAGGTTGACCGCCTCGTTGGTCGAATGGCTAGCGTACTCGCCTAATGTAATAGCTGACCAACCGCGCGGCTCAATTCGATTTCCGACGAGGACAGGCATTTGTGTGATGAACATTTAGATGTATCCATTTCCGCGTCTGGGTGTTTATTAAATTTATTCTGGTTTATGCTTAAGTATTTATATGTATTAGTATCGTTGACTAACACCTATAACACAAGCATTACTTACAAGCATAGCTTACTTTGGAGTTAGATTCAATTTGTGTAACTTGTCTTATTTATTTGTAAAGGTAAAAGCTGATTAGAAATAATTTAGACACTTCGCTTTCCACAAAGATTACATCACTACATAGTATAAAACAGACGCTTCTTTTGTCCCTATGTCCTTTTGTATGCTTAAATCTTTAAAACTACGCAACGGATTTTGATGCGGTTTTTTTAATAGATAAAGTGATTGAAGAGGAAGGTT
>NJDC01007323.1:0-16960 GCA_002245475.1 Calephelis virginiensis
TTTTATAGAACTGACTTAGATGACTAGTCGTTGGCTATCACACAGTTCAACTGAGTGAACGGCGATTGTTTGGATGTGGATCATGGCTGATGACAACAAGCTTTCTATAATGATTGTCTACAAAACTGACGCAGTCATTTACGACTAATTGTAAGTGATTACCAGCAACTGCGTCTTTTCCACGATCGTAAACGTCTGTTATTGACCATCAAGGCCAGTCGTAAAGAGGAGCCATCAGAATTTAAGCTGGTTAGCAACGAATAATTAATATATTTGATATGCCTTTTTGCCTATTATCTATATAGACAAACCGACTAACTGAACCTTCACACTACTACGGCACTTTAGTTTTTGATATTATTTATGGCCTACCGATTTCACAAATGATCAGGACATATTGAAGGATATTACGCTGTAAAATTTACGAATATCTTTGCTCAGAAATATTAACCGTCTTATTTATAAAGATAGACTAAAGTAGGAGTAAATTTTAGTTGACATCATAGGTTGTATCACAATGTATTAAAGACTATAACCTTGAGTCCCTGTTTCATACTAAGACAGTAAAAGTTTAAAAACACATTAATTATATCACAGCGGCAATTTAATAGTTACAAAACAAATGTTGAAGTATCTTCAATAGTAATTGACAGCCTCGTTGGTCGAGTGGCTAGCCTACTTGCCTAACTACGCCGACCAACCGCTATGCTGGTGTTCGATTCCCGACGGAGGCAGGCATTTGTGTGATGAACATTTAGATGTCAACATTTCCGGGTCTGGGTGTTTATTAAATATTTTATTCTTGTATCTATTTAAGTATTTCTATATTAGTATCGTTGACTAACCAACCATAACACAAGCTTATAATTTGCTTACTTTGGGGTTAGATTCAATTTATGTAACTTGTCCAGAGATATTTATTATTTATTTATTTATTATTTAATTTCAAGGTTAATCAATTAAGATTTCGGGGAAAATTTTCAAAACTGACTTATGTAAATACACAAATAAAGTTACATTAATTACACAAAATTGGAAATATTAAAGAAAATGTGAGAGGACGATTGTGAAGTAAATCATTGTGATTGGTTAGTGAAACGAAGTTCTCAAACTTTAGAGACACGATTTTTGTTTAGGTACTATAATTTTTGTCCTTACTATAATTTTTCATTATGGTTACAATAGTTCTGTGGGAAAATCAATATGAATCCTGAAAATACTTACTTCTGTAAATACTAAGTACTAATAGATTATAACAAAAAAAAATATTGTGATTTGTTTTTCATTTTAAATACCATCCTGAGACCGATATGTCGATATTTTCATCTTAGTTTTTTAGGTTATGCAATGTAAAACGATAAATTACTTCTGCAAGTACTAAGTAATAATGAAATTTTCCAGTTATAATAACGTGGAGACCACAAAACGTGATACGTTTCGTACGTGACCTCTCTGCACATTACCAGCTAGAGAACAATTGATTAATACCCTCACTGAATTGGAACCATTTGCTCGCTGATGAAACTATTTTCTATTTTGTGTTATTCATATTCAGTAGTTAAGCGACTTCAAAACAGAATTGCCAATTTGTTAATGTTTTTATATGTTACGCAATTTGGCCGAAAGTAATCATAGGATTTCGTTAAATCTTATGTCAAAAGGTAGATCGTAATTTAAAGGTTTTCCTCCGTAAATTTATAGCAATAAAACTCGCGTAATTTTTTTGCAATTTTACTAAATTTATGGTAATGAAAATTAATAGCTGCAGTAATACAATTATTTAAAAATGTAATAATGTAAAATTGGAGTACGTTGAAAAAATCGGTTCTAGTTCTTTCTATACTTTTTTCTTTATTTTTTTCTATATTCTAGCAAACTTCATCCTACCCGTTTCGTTTGTATAGAAAAAATTAAAATGTTGTTTTTTTAGTATTCTCGCAGTTAAACGAGATAAAATGTAGCCTATGTTTTTCCTAGTTCTAAGCACTAAGGGGGGTACCCTATCAATTTTAAGCCAAATCGGTTTAGCCGATCTTGAGTTACAAATAGTGTAACTAACACGACTTTCTTTTATATACAGGGTGACATTTTAAGTAGTAGCCAAATTTTGAGGAACGATTTTGCAATCGAATTATGAAGTAACACTTTCAATTTATGAAGTAATTAAAACAAAAAATTAACAAATAAAATAAAATTAACAAAAACAATTTTATAATTTTTGTCCAACGCAAAATACAAGATTAAGTTGATGGTTATTATGAGTCGTACCAGGTACGACATAGCGTGACAACAAGTAAAGCATTTTTGCGGACTGTTTTAAATGAATGTTTGTAAAAGTAAATATAACAATTTTGCAATAATATTTAAAATGCACGACCAATAAGTTTTTAACCCCTTGCATTAAAATTTTGACAGTCATTTCAAAGTAATCCTGTATGGAAAAATGGAAGCCCTCCATATCTGCTTTTGACATTGAGTTTAAAGTTTTTTCTTCACCAGCATAATTTAATACGATTAATGGTGCAATTTACACGTTGTTTTTTAATCACTTTGACATTCACATTACAAGATACATATTCGACACATTTAAGATTACAAAGTAATTTCGTTTGACCACCTAAATCAGCCTTTCCCAAAGTGGGCGATAACGCCCCCTTGTGGGCGCTGGAAGCCTAGAGGGGGCGGTATAAATCTTGAAAAAAATGTTTTTTTTTAAACTAGGCGCAACAAATATGTTATTGAGGTTATTGACAAGAAAAAAACGAGGGTGGGGGGCGCTACAAAACAACTGATATTCAAAGTGGGCGTTACATGAAATAAGTTTGGGAACCTCTGACCTAAATCATGGGCCATCTTAATAATAATAATAAAAATTTTAGTATCAGATATAGACGTGTCACCAGTGCCTTTTGGATGGTAAGTTAAAGGTCCACTGCCCTACCTATCCCTTATGTAAAACATTAGGGATACTAGGTAATGTGGTGGACAGTGGACGGTAGGGTACAAGATAGACTTGCGCAATTGGTGTAACGTCCTGGCCACAGAGCAACGACACATATTATGTAACATCTATGGTGTCCTTTGACCACAGTTAACTCTAACCGTTAAGAGATTGGTGTTCTGTTTAGCGAAAGTTTCGTTCTTAATGCAAAAATATAGCGATATTTTTGCATTAAGAACGAAATTATAAAGGAAGTAAACAAAACCCGTGTTGGTCCGGGCTCATTTACAGAATAGACCATCTGCTATCTGTCAGGCAGCTAGTACAATGCGACAATAGGCTTACCGTCTCTAACACTGTGCCGTCTGACTAGATGGTAGAGTTTCGCAGCGACTCTTTTGGATTTGTAGCACCGCCTTACCTATTCCTGCTGCCGTAGCGTCAGTGCTTGCTATTGACGTGTTCCAGTTTGGAGGATAAGGTAGCCGGTAAACTTGCTTATGCTCGAAGCCTAACATCCCGGCATCAGGTAGGAAACGCACTATTACCACCTTGGGTGTTTCTAGGCGGAGTGAATTTCATGCCATCAGGAAATTCATCTGTTTTTGGCCTTTAAACATCATAAAATAAAAAAAAACAAAATAGGACAAGTTATAACAAACCACAGAACGTGTCATATTTGGTTCGTGATCTCTACAAATCACAAGCAATAAAACAATTGATTAACATCTTTTGTGAACTGGAACAACTTGCTTGATGAAACTATTTTCAGTGGAACATAATATATTGCGATGTCACTTTTATGTATAGGTAATCGAAGTCGATACCTTTAAATCTCGCAGCATTACAGTATTACAGTTTCCCTTCCTTGAAGATGTCCTTTGACAAATAACGTATACTAGTGGTCGCCCATTGGTCGAAATTTGACCATAATAAATATTAATCTCTTTTTGATAAGAACGCCATCTTCATTTCTCAAGACCAACTACATTGTTTCCAAACTTTTTAGTGCGCTATCTTTTATCGTCATATCAATATATTTGTTTGTGTGTGTCAAATGCATAGTAGCGTTTGTAATGTTTTATTTATTGATTTAAAGTCCTTTATAAGCATTATTACTGAAAAATATTAGTGTTCTGCACTTCTCCTACACATAAACTATAAGTGTGCCAAGTTTTATGCTCTTGCGTCCGCGCAATTTTCGTAAAAAGGGGTCCAAAGTTTTGGCATCACATATTAATATATAGATGTGTGAGTCCTAAAGTATGCAATTTTTATGCGTGGGTTATGGGTGTCCACGATAGTATCGTTGAAAAACCATAATCAATTCAATAAGCTCTAACTGGCGAAATACAACAACCTAGCCCTGTCTGGAATCGAACCTAAACCTCGTGAATGATCGGCGACATTGGGTATGTTCACTAGTCCCTCGTCAGACAAGAATATGTTTTTTTTTTAAGAAATACTTTTAATTGTTATAAATTCTCTGTTAGCGATAGGTTTGCGTTTTACATTTTGGAACAAAGTATCTTCCACTAATTGTGAGTGCTCTGGTGCTACCTGAGCCTAACTTTTTACGAGCATGAAGATACGTGACTATTTTCCCTGTGTTGGTCTTGTCTCTTTTTCAGAATAAATCATCTGCTACCTGCCACGCAGCTCGTAAAAGGCGAGAATTGGCCTACCGTCACTAACACCGTGACATTTGACTAGGTGATAAAGTTTCGCAGCAACTTGCCTGGATTGGTACCACCGCCTTACCTAACATACCGGCCGCAAGTTGGTGGTGTCTCTAGGTGGCGTGAATTTCTTGCCATCAGAAAATCCATCTGCTTGTATGCGTCCCTTAGGGTCAGGCCACAATACTGTCAACTACACAGCGTGTACTGACAACGCGCTGTCGTTTAGTCGGTGTCCATATTTTTTATATCACAATTCAAAGACAACATTTTAAAAACAGAAGTATAAAGGAGAAGTGTGTACAAGTTTATATTTAAAATTTTGAGGAGTTAAATAATGTTGAAAAATCAAAACTCGGTAAATACTTATAAATATTTATAATATGTTTTTTAACTATCATCTAAGACCACCGATGTCACTATTAAAATAATTACCAAATTCGTTTCTGATTGTTGATTTGATGTTATTTCCTGTTCCACTTCCTTCCTTGCGTTTGGTGTTTTGTTTAAAATTTGCAAAGAGTCGTCAACAAACATTTCTTTAAACGGTTGTGCGCCATCTCGACTCAATACAATTTTTCATCTGTATTTATAATTGTCAGTAATTGGTGCACCCAGTATTTTTTTTCTGTTTTGGAACGAAGTTCCTTATTGCGCGTTGTGAAAGGGAGCTAGATGGAAAAAAATCTTACGAAAATGTTGTCACGACACTTTTTGCTCTGTGGTCTAGCGGTTCAGTAGTTGGACTTGACTGCATGAGGTCCCAGGTTCGAATCCCGGGTCGAACAATTTTTTTTTATTTTTTCCATTTTTCCTTTTTTTTTTTGTATTTTTTTATTTTGTTTTTTTTTTTATGTTTCTCTGTCTGTCTCTCTTTATAAGAGAGATAGAGATAGAGATTACTAGAGATTGAGAGAGGGGGGGGGGGAAAGAGAACTTCGTTCCATCCGGGTGTCCCTTGACACCTCTCAACTTTTTTTTAATATATCTTAACACAAGCAAAAGTAGAACAAGCGCAGTGCGGTCTATGTCCCACTAGAAACTGAACCTGCTTATCGTCTTCTCGTACGATGTCAAATCCGATGAAATTTTTGCTTTGCGACATTGCATCGCATTGTCACATTTTTATCCAGTTCTGCCTAGCTTACTGTAAACTCATTACACTTTTCATATATTTATTCTGTATGTCATAAAAACATGTCGATTTCTGAAACTTTTATTACAATTCTGAGGTATTTCGTCTTGGAATGTTAACCTTGGTCTCCCAAGATACTTGCAATCATTATACGCATTAAGTCCCAAGAACTTAGACGTTATTTGTTTCTAGAACTGGAATATATAACGTACGGATGGACATAAGTAGGTAGTGTAATAAAACTGTCATATTTTGTCAAGCCGGAGAGAAATCTACGAGTCTAGTTGTCGCAGCTCTTATTATGACGTTGATATAATACGACAGTTTCCTATTTTCTTGCCATCTCTGTTGCCCAATATCCTAGTTTTAACTCTGGGGTAACATCTTTTATGTTATACTAGCTGTGTCCACAATTTCGTCTGCGTAGAATAAACAAAAAAATGTTAATTTAATGTATTTTAGGTAGCGTTATTTTTATTACATTAGCTACCAGCCAGTGAAAGTCCTTTAACAACGGTCCAGTGTTTTCAGAGATTAGTGAGAACAAACAGACAGACAGAGATACTTGAACTTGAACTACCACCCCAACCAAGACTAGACCAACAGGCAGACAGGCAAAAATTAGAATAAATGTGTTTTATTATATTTACCATGTATTATAATAGTACATACAGACAATTCAATTTTATTCCTATAGATGTATACATAATTTAAATGCAATAAAACTGCAAAAACCACACCAATTGAATTACAATATGATCGAGGTAAAGAACAATAGTATGCAATATTTTAGGACAACTTGTTTGATTTCCTATATTATGAAAAAGAACGGCCAAGTGAGAGTACTGCATTTTACGATTCACAGAGACGGATATGTCGAATCAATGAAGGATTTTTTTGGATTTTCTTTGCCATTGTAAATAAATAAAAAACTTTTTAAAAAAATAGCGTTACAAAATGTAAGGCGCTTATCTTGCTCTCATTTAAGAATCTTGTTCAGCAAACGCAAATTTGAAGCATTTTTTTATAAATTCTATCCTTATTTACATATTTGACACCGAGAGAAACAAACTAATTTGAATTTAGAATGCTTGATTCAGATTTGGAAGCAATATTCAAAATATCCAACCCTATTTGTACACATACGTATTCTTATTAAAAGGACAATGTAGTTTTGGCGCCATCGACAGAAAAGATGGTCGAAGTTTTTTCATAATTACTGAATTTCGTGTTTATATTGAGTGAGATTAGTTAATTTTGATGACATTTTGTACAATTTTATTCAGTAAAAGTGCACAAATGAAATAATCATGAAGAAATTAGCGTATCGTGTATTTCCCCGTTGCCGCCGAATTTTGCTATATGAGCTTGAGTAATGAGGTCACCGCTTTACTCATGACCCGACATGACTTTTACTGATGACTTGTGACTAATTTTGAATGATTGAAACCCGATTTTGGTAAATCGGTTAACTTGATGCAAATTTATACTTGACTAATGGCAAAAATCTAACACAAACGCGAATAACTAAAAAAAGAAGAAAGAAAAGAACAATGTCAGAAACATTTTCTTGCGCTCGTATCTTGTTTCAACTATAAAGACGTCATTATTAGTGACTCTTTTCTTGTGAACTTTGTTTTTTTTCCAAGTCCTTAAGGAGTAGGCAGAAAGTAACGAGTGTCAAATCTCACGATCCTGGCAGACCTGTCTGGCTAGCTCCACATTCATCACCTTTGTCATAAAAACACGCTGGTTTCGGAGATCCTTGCCTCCACCCTCTGGATTGTCAATCTTTTTTTTTTAGTCTTATGTTTTAGAGGGGATTGTCAATCTTGGTCTTCCTGGGTACCATATTCGCATTGTATATATGCTTAGTCAATCTTTAATATAATAAACTGAAACGAAAAACACTGAAATTTTATCAAAGACATTTCCATCTATTATTAAAATCTGTTATTAAAATTTACAAAGCTGTCAATTATTAATTAATATTGGAAAAAGATACTGGTTCAGAGCAATTGCAAAATATAGAGCAACTGCAAAAACAAATAGAAGAGAGCAACTGCAAAAACAGCCCCTTCAAAAATATTATCATGCAAATTTTTTTACCAAGACGAGACCTTACGGCTTGCATCATAAAAAAAATTTGAGATGTCATATGGAGCTGAGCTATTTACTCTAAATGCTTTCACTTTACAATTCATAGCTTTATGACTTTAAATCTAAGTCAAAATATGTGTAATATTTAGTATAACCGTTTCGTCACTAAGATAAAGATAGTCTAAAGAAAGAGAAACGCATCTTCACGCCCATTTAAGAAAGTGAATATGGTCTAATAGAAAGAGATCGGTGAATATATTTTTCACCGAATGTCCTATGTACAATAGTTTTAGTACTATTTAAATTATGCGCTTCGGCTTCATTCGTCAAGCTTTGAAAATCCAAAAGTATGTATTTTAAAAATATCTAGATAGAGTTGTTATTACACATAACTAACCATTTCGTTTAAATTTAGATCAGGTCAGACAACTTAGAAATAAAAGTATAAAGTGCAAAAAGAGTGAAAAGTGTAAAGCCGAAGCGCATTATTTAAATAGAAGTACTGTACGTAAATGTGATGGAAGGGAAATGGCAAATTGCATGAAGTGATAGATAGTAGCTAATATATTTAAAAAAAAGTACCTTCACGCCCATATCCCCGAAGGGGTAGGCAGAGGTACAACCAGGGCACCCACGACTAGCTGAAGATACTAAGTCCCACAATGTGATAGGTGGCAAGCCTATCGCCAACCGGGCACATATCCTATCCCGAGCAACATTTTTTTTTATTAGGAAGTTGGAAAAACCCAATTTATATTTTTGTTGCCCGACCCGGGATTCGAACCCGGGACCTCATGCAGTCAAGTCCAACTACTGAATATGATATAATAATACTGAATAATATGTTTGTGCACTTTGGTAAAGATCGATTTGTGTTATTTTTGTACGTTGTAATACATTTTCAAACTGAGATTCAACTAAATTAATACTATTCTTTTGAAAATACCCACTAGTTTTGTTTGGTCAAAATTAGGAATCTATACTTGCTATCGTCGGCACTTGGTGGAATTCCATTGTATACACACTTTTTCGTAGTTAACACTTGTACTTATCCACTATACACTTTATTTTATTTAATACTTTCCGTTGGTCTTTAGCCAACCGGTTTCACTGTTTACAGCATCATCAGGGCTTTAAAACTAAAAATAAAAAGACTGTTTTAGTTTAACGTTCAGTACTTATTTGGTTTCCATCCATCTATCAATCCATGTAACAAAAAGTATTAAGTAAAGTGTATAGTGGATAAGTACAAGTGTTAACTACAAAAAAGTATATTTTTATTATGATATTGGAAGGCAAACAAGCAGACGGATTTCCTGATGTTAAGAAATTCACGCCGCCTAGAGACACCAAAGGTGGTAATGGTGCGTTGCCAACCTGAGGCTGGGATGTTAGGCCTCGAGCAAAAGTAAGTTTACCGGCTACCTTACCCTCCGAACCGGAACACGTCATGACGTTATGGCGGCAGGAATAGGTAAGGCGGTGGTACCAATCATAAAAATAAAATAAATAAAAATAGCCTTCTGCATAGGAACAGTTCATTGCTACAGGAACAGTTATTAGGGTGGCAAGATTAGATGAGGTAGCAAGCTCTGCAACCAGTGATCTAGCCGAAAATGATGTATTTAATCAGCCAGCCATTCAAAGAGGTAGATGAACTTTCTATACAGGGGACTGACACAACAAACAAATAACAAAATCCACAACAAACTAGACAACAATAAGATCGTTGATTACAATATCCGTTGTATTGCGAAAACATCTATCGTCATTTATTTTGTAATAAAGCTAGACGTGCCCTGATCCTTTGTTGACCTCATACTGCCCTTTTACTATCGACTTAGGGATTTCTCTCCCACGCGACAACTAATAATGGATATTTCAACAGAGGTTTGTCCTTTGTTTCAAATACATTATTGTCAATACGTATCAACACTGTATTATAGGATTACATAATAAACAGTTTTAAAAATCTAACATATTATTTTATATTGATCCCCGTTTCGATCTTGGATTTCAATGACTTTTAGTGAAGCTCGAAATCAATATTGAGTAATACTACTGTTTTATCAAATCAATAACCGTTTTATTAATAAACATGGACTAAGGTACGCCAAGTTTTACCTAGTACCTAGTACCATAGTGTTTATTACAATGTAATACCGGCTATAATATCAACATAATACTCCTGCGTTAGTCCGTATTTATTAATAAGACGGTTGCTGTTTATCCATGACTTCGTCAGCGTAGAATAGATTTTCATACAAACTTTTACACGCCGTTATAGTCTAATAGAGATGGATTTTTGAAAAAATGTAACCGGTCTTTGAACCAGTCTTTAAAGTATATTTGTATCAACTTTTACTAAAATTGATCCAACGGTTTAGCCGTAAAAGTGTAATAAACAGACAGCCTTTCGCATTTATAATATACTAGCTGTTTTGCCGCAACATTTTCAACCTCTATTTTAGTCCATTGGGGATTAATTTTGAAAAAAAAATGGTTTGTGTTCGAACTGAGATCTTCTCTACACGCATAACAAAATTCATCAATTTTAGCTTATTTTAGCTGCTTAGCGAAGCAGCTTAGCCGTGAAAGAGCAACAGACAAACAGACTTTTGCACTTAAAATTTTAGTATGGATGTATGGATAGTTATTAAAGTAACGACTGTTTTCGCGATAGGTAAGTACTCATCTTTGTTATTCAAAGATGAGTACTTACCTATCGCGATAACTTCCACATGACTTTCTTACAACCTTTTATCCCCTATTATAGTCCTTTGGGAGTCCATTTTTAAAGTAAATTAAAAACCAATATTAGCCTACGCTTTTACTCAGATCTTAACTAATACCTGTCAAATTTTATCAGAAATTTTAATTCATATTGCTTAACTTCAATATGATTTTCATGGAAAATTTCATACCCTGTTATAATACTTTGGGGGTTTATATTTAAACAAAATGTATAGCGTTTAAAGTTGAACCTTTGACAACAAGCATATCAAACTCTCGTGTTGGTCCGGTTTCTTTGCAGAATTGACCATCTACCTTCCTGCCAGGTAGCTCGTAAAAGGCAAGCATACTGTCACTAACACCGTACCATATGACTTGGTGATAGAGTTTCGCACCGATTCACCCGGATTGGTACCACCACGTTATTTATTCCTGCCACCATAACGTTAGCGCTTGCCGTTGACTTGTTCCAGTTTGAAGGGTAAGATAACTGGTAAACTTACTTTTGCTCGAGTTTCAATTCGTTTCAAAGTTCATCTCGGTTTCAGTTGGGTAACGCACCATTACCACATTTAATGTCTCAAGGCGGCGCGAATTTCTTACTAACAGGAAATCCGTCTGCTTGTTTGCCTTCCAATACCGTAAAAAAGCAGTTTAGCCGTGAAATTGTAACAGATAGACTCAAAGACTTTTTTATAAAAATACTATGGAGTTAAACATAAAATATGTTGTGTTTTAATTATATTTATTGTTCTTGAGTCATGAAAATATATAACACATTTTTGCGTTGTCATGACGTAAACGTCCGGAAGACAATACAATACCAGGACAATGTTCTGTTATCTCTAAACACAAGTGAATAGCCCCGAGCATCACACGTCCCGCGAAAGTCTATACGAAATTGTGAGAGCTGTTTCGATATATTAAATATTGTACATTATTTATTGATCTTATAGTTTAGTGGTTAGGTGTAGGCGTTAACTGCGTGAGGTCTCGCATCCGATTCACAGATCGGGCAATTCAGAATGTATATTTTTCAATTTCTTAAGATATGCACAGACTGGAGCATTTACTTGTAACAGAACAACGAACCGCTATATGATTTATTATATTGTATCACACTTCACATCTGGCGTGTACTGTCGCCGTTTAATTACAACAATGTACAAACTAACATTACACCAATATGTAACATTTCGACGAGCCTTTACACGAGCGCCGGTGACGCACGGGTATAGGGTAATTAATCACGTTCACGATTAATCAGGGTGATTAATTCATGTTCAATAGTTTGTCTTCTGTTATAAATGTTCATTTGCCACCATTCTCTATTTCTAGTTCTATTTCTTCTTTAAATATAATCATTAACATAAACACATCACACGCAACTTATTGGTACAACATTTCAAGGAAGAATGAACGCAAGGTACAACAAAATGTTACCGGTAAAATGAATTCGCTGTGAACATTACGCCGAGCCGAGCATTCGCAAGATCATTACATTACATGGAAATGCTTTGAAAACTGAGCATTTATCTGTATTGTACCATTCGTAAGAACGTTACATTATACAAAAATGCTCGAGGAAATGGTTTAGTCTATACTCACCATTATAAAAACAATGTTATGTGACATTGGCTAAGTGCCCGATTGGCGATTGCCTTGCCACCAATCACATTATGGTATTAAAGGTACCTTCAGCTAATCGTAGATGCCCTGGATGTGCCTCTGCCTACCGTTTCTGGAAAATAAGCGTGGAAATACTTACTTTATATCATTTTTTTATAAGAGATAATGTAATTAAAATAGGTTATTAAAACTCTTAATGGGAAATATTTTAATGCTACGAGCTCTGTGTCTGCGTGGGTTATTTATTTATAATCCAGTAAACGACCATTTTCCCTCATAATTGTAACAAGCAACATGGATTTTCATAAAAATTTAGATTTAGGTTTTGCAGATCCTCTTCTTCAAAATTAATTTTGTTGCTCTTGTTTTAGGGGTGGATTATGTATCTTCTCTTTCATTAAAATAAAATACGGGAATGAATAGATCCGACATTTTTTCAAAATTTAATATCACTTTGAAAAAAATTTAATAACAGGGTTAGTCCTTATTTTTGGCACGACAAAAAATAGAAGGAATATCCATAATAGGAAATAGTCATTATCACTCTTTTTATTTATGCATTATCTACTCAGGCAAAATTCGTTCCACTCATTTAGTTTGTATGAGGATAATTAAAATGTAGTTTTTCCCAGTTTCCCTAAGTCGAATGAGATAAAAAGTAAAAAAAATATATTAAAATTATTAGGTTTTGTCAACGATACTTATACCTATGCAATATGCTTTAAGTACAAAAACAAACTTATCAAATATCCATACATAAAATTACATAACACAAAATATCCCTAGGGTCAGCCCTGTCAGACATATTTTTCAAATATCATCCGTCTCACTACAAAAAAAATGAACACTCAATAAACAAGTGCTTTACTAAAAAAATCTACAATTAGATGAACCATTAACGTCACTTTTTTACTAGAAGAGTTTTGCAGTGACTCACCCAGATTGGTACCACCACCTTAGCTACTCCTACCGCCATGACGTCAGTGCTTGCCGTTGACATCTATCGGTTTGGAGGATAAGGTAGCCGTTAAACTTATTTTTGCTTGAGACCCAACATCCCGGCTTTAGGTTGGCAATGCATCATTACCACTACTACTACTGGTGTCTTTAGACGGCGTGAATTTCTTACCATCAGGAAATCCGTTTACTTGTTTGCGTTTCAATGTCATAAAAATGAAAAATTAAATACCCACGTGTAGCATGTCATTGGTAGGTAGACAATTTAAAACAGTGTTGAATAAAACATGTGTCTCAATATTTTTTGTGGTAAGGCGGTATGAGATTTGCCATCATTCTAATATTGCAAATGGCAATAATCGTATGGGGCTCGCTTCAGATATAAACAATGGTTTTTCTTCCATTAGCAATAACTGTTTTTAAAAATATTTTCAACCCATAGAGCAGAAAAAGGGAGAAGTTATAAGTTTGACGTATTTGTGTTTATCTGGGGCATAACTGCTAAACAAAGGGACCGATTTCGTTATGGTTTGTTTAAAATAATTGATTTGTTTGAGATAATTCTTAGTTACAATATGAATAGGTTTTGAACGGGGTTTTTGAATATTGATTCTAGTTTCTGTCTATGCTTTAACATCCTGACCAATGAGGGACTCACAAAATTAACATAGATGCAACAAAAACAAATAATACACTTAGATTAAAAATACACACTAATTTAAATGGTCAATAACGAGAAATTGGCGCGTAGGAAATCAATGCAAAATAAATTGTTCTGCTAACATTGCAAATATTGACAAGTCAATGTTGTTTTTTAATTAATTTTTAAGTATTTACAAACTTAATGTACAAACTTGTATGCTATTTTTATAAATTTTAAAGAAAAAAAAATTCGCCATGGACAGTCATTGTAGGTATTCAGAACTGCATATCTAAAGGCCATAACTACCCGCGTTAACGGGAAGAAAGGAATTAAAAATCCCGTAGCGACGGATTCTAGATCCTCAGTAGCTCAAATGGTTAGAGCATTTGTTGGCTTGAGACGAAAGGTTACAGGTTCAAATACCGTCTGGGGCGAAATTTTTCTTTCTTTAAAATTTGTAGAAATTCAACCTAAGCATAGGGCAAGTGCTAAAATAAAAATACCTTATATGTTAATATACATTCAAACCTTCCTCTTGAATGACTGTATATATTAAAGAAAACTGTATCAATATCTGTTGCGTAGTTTTACAGATCTAAGCATACCTAAGAACAGACATCGGAAAGCGACTCTCTTTTATATAAGTGGTCTCAGTTAGTTTTTAATTTGGAAGTAAGACGGCGCTAATCTAATTGAATTCCTGGAAAGAATTTTCTTGTTATGGTTGACCATTATTTAATTTATATTCGTTTTATGTGATAAGAAAACAAACAACACATAGCTTTCCTAATTTCCTAAAAAAGACACGATAGCTGATGTATGTGTATCGCTATCTTTCGGTCAAAGTGTCGGGCCAATTATTGTGCAAGCTTACCATCTACCCTATCCACGGGGCTGGATCATGAAATTGTTTTATGGCTTCAAGAATAGAGAAGGCGGTGGATCCCTACCCACATCAATTGCAGCCAGGTACTTTACCACCAGTGGTCTCTTTGTTAATGACCCATTTAACCTCTGCGCGCCTGATAGATCTGATAGATAGATAGATAGATTCTGATAGAGAGGCAGATAGTTTATTCTACACAAGAGACTTGGATCATCAACATTAACTTCATGAAAATAATTAACGTTGTGTATTTAACCCGTAATGGAAAAATAGAGTCGTTAGAGATGTTTAACGTGTGCGTATCTGTCAGACTGTCTGAGGTATCATAAATGAACGGATGGACCGATTTCGATGTGGATTTTTCGTTTAAAAGCTGACGTGACCGAAATGGTTCAGAGCTACACTGCATGTATTACATTTTGACGGGATGTTTTAAAAAAATAGCATTGTTTACGCTATCAGGAAATCTAGCTGTTTGTTGGCCCTATTATTTCATTAAAATAGAACTTTCCCGAAATTTGAAATATCGAAATGAAATAAAAATTATTTATTTGCGAAATATGTGTGTTGAAAAGATGTTATAAACTTATTTATTCATTTCAACATATTCTTCCAACTTGTGGTGTGCAAATATTTTAATAAGTATTTTTACAAAATAGTAATATAATAACATATGTCTTACTGTTCATATTGTTTTTATATTAGTTGCAAGATGAATTATTAATACAAAATTTTAAATATATGTAAATGTAAATATATGTGTATGTGAATGTTGTATATGTAAATGTAATGTAAACTAGACAGTCTGGAGAAGAAACGGCAAAATTAAGCAAGCTGATAATTATGCATCACCAACTTCTTGGGTTTCAACACCACCAACAATTACATACCATAGTCTCCAAATGTAACGCAATAGAACGATATATATTTGTCGAAAATCTGTATTTCGTAGAATAAACAAAACTACTTTTCGTATCTGTGCTCTAGCGGTCTGGTGTTAGACTTGACTTCAGATGGCCTTGGGTTGGGTCGGACAACTAAAAGGATATGTGTTTATTTAAATATTCTACTAAAATAAAACTTTGGCCGGGATTGTACATGTGACAGGCTTGTGTAAGGCTTGCCACAAATCACGTAGTGGGACCCAGTCTCTTTGGCTAGATACGAGTGTCCTGGTTATACCTCTGCTTACTTTTTAAGGGATATCAGCGTGAAAACCTATATTTCTGTGAACCAACAACTCCCTTGCCTTAAAAAAATAATATAAATACCGAAAACTTACTTTATTTTCTATTTCACTATCTATTTACATAAATAAATATAAATAAATGTCCCTGGACATGTCACAGTAATTGGTACTAGCAGCCTAAAGTAAGCAAATTATATGCTGTTGTTATGGGTGTAAGTCAACGATACTAATACAAAGAAATACTTAAACAGATAGCCGTGTACGCTAGCCACTCGACCATCGAGGAGGTATATATTTTACCCCCTTAGGGGTAGAATTTTCCAGAAACGCTTAATAACTTATCTATCAACTTTTGATAAGTAGCCCAAAAATTAAGTTTCCAATTAAAAAAACAACGGTCTTCCATATAAACTTCCAATTCCTATTTCACCCATTTAGAGTTAGAATTTCTAGGATTCCGTCCTTCGTGGGTGATTACTTAATTTCATGTCTGTAACTTTAACAGTTTTTACTCGGCGCTGATGAATCAGTCAGCAAGGGCATGCTATTTTATAAGTATAGATTAATTAATCAGTATTAATTGGTTTGGCTCTGGTGCAGAACATGACCCCATTATTAAGCCCCTTGCGTGAAAAATTTATAAGTCACTCTACTTTCCAGTCGATAATGACAAATATTGACGTTATGGCACCTAAAATAGAAAAAATAGTAATACTTTTCTGATAGTGTAACAGATATAAACAAGAAATATATTAATCAGTAGAAATACTAGGAATTATATAAAAAAGTAGAGGATCATAATTTTTGGGATGATAACCCCTAAATTACATTTTTTTGAAAACCCCCGCTGGTGAATATTAAATAATATAGCTAAGAACAATCTTAATCACGTCGGCTTTCTAAAAAAAAATCTGCATCGATATCGGTCCATCAATTTAAAAACTATAATGCAACAGACACACGCAAATACTTTTCGATCAAATTTGCTTTATTTAACTTTCTATTAATAAATCGCCTCTGTGGTCTAGCGGTTCAGTTGTTGGACTTGACTGCATGAGGTCTCGGGTT
>NJDC01007323.1:26175-40285 GCA_002245475.1 Calephelis virginiensis
TAAATATTAATATAAGCAAATCTGTAAAGTATTCGTAATTACAATTTAACTTTTAAAATATCATTATCACAATTATTACAAGTAGTAAAAAAAGTACCTTTAGGTACTTTTGACTATTTATCATTGCAAGTTTTGTTTTGCTTGCCCCATGCAAGTTTTTTGGCCTTATTTTTCCAATTTCGTTAAAATTATTACTTATGATACAGGAAAAATACCGCGGACCAATATGATATATTCACAGTCAATATAATTTTCACTGACATAAGTCTAAGAATACTTGTGTTGTTAAGACGAATCTAATATTCCCTTAATCATATAATTTTACTTACTTACTTTGCTTTTTAAATATAATTTTATCGCCTCTGTGGTCTAGCGGTCCGGGTGTTGGACTTGACTGCATGAGGTCCCGGGTTCGAATCCCGGGTCGGCCAACAAAAAGAAAATTGGATTTTTCCAATTTTCTAATAAAAAAATGTTGGTCGGGATTGGAATTGTGCCCGGTTGGCGATAGGCTTGCCACCTGTCACATTGTGGGACTTAGTATCTTCGGCTAGTCGTGGGTGCCTTGGTTGTACCTCTGCCTACCTCTTCGGGGATATGGGCGTGAAGATACTTTTAAATATAACAGTTTTGTGAAACTAATATTAACTTAAGCAAGATGTGTGACAAAACAAGCGTCAAGTTTTGACACATACTGACCAAACTCTTTGAAGTTCGAAGGGCGAAAGTTCAGAAATGTAATATGTGTAGCCAACGCGTAAAAAAGAAGGCTGACATGATTAAATAACTTATATGGATAAAAATATATTATTAAAATGATTTATAATTTTATCCTTGTTTATATAAATTACAAAAACTATAAGTGCAAGCTCTAAGAGCAGAATATCAACTTTTGATTGGTTGAAGTGCATTTTTAATATAATTCTTAATTAACAAAGATTAAAACCCCCGATAATAACCAATTATAATGTAGCTAAGAACCATTTTGATAACGTCAGCTTTTAAACAAAAAAATCTGCATCAAAATAGGTCTATCCCTGCAAATATTATGATGCAACAGACAGACATACACATTGTAAATGTAGGATTAATGATTATTTAACATAATTATGATAAAATAAAAAGTGCACACTATTTACAGCCTTCTAGGTTTTAACATATAATCATTTGAAAAATGTTTGTTATTACTATATTCATTCCTAAAAGCCGTTGGGAATCGAACCGAAGCCTCACGCTTGGTTGCTGGAGCTAGACGTTGTACGCTAGCCAACGAGGTGGCCAATTAATAAGAATGTATATGCATTAAATTTTCACCACATTTAATCATGAACATAGGGGAAAATTCAGGCAATATCCGAATAAAAGTTCCGGTGCGATAACATCTTGGTCGTCACGCAATATCAATTACAATTTTATAGTCCCATACGTCACGTCTTTTAATAGTATGAGAATATAACACTGGAATTACTTTTAATCTTTTTTTTTTAATGTAATAGGAAGGCAAACAAGCAGGTGGATTTAATGATGGTAAGAAATTCACACCAAAGGTGGTAATGGTGCGTTGCCAACCCGAGGTCGGGATATTAGGCCTCGAACAAAAGTAAGTTTACCTTACACTCTGAACCGGAACACGTCATGACGTTATGGCGGCAGGAATAGGTAAGGCAGTGGTTCCAATCCGGGCGAGTCGCTGCGAAACTCTACCACCTAGTTAGATGTCATGGTGTTAGTGATGGTAAGCCTATGCTCACCTTTTACAAACTGCCTGGCAGGAAGGCTTATGGTCTATTCTGTATACGAGCCCGGACCAACACGGGGAAAAAAGTAGTCTCATTCAGATCAATTACTTTGTTCCTGCGACAAAAGCAATTATTTTAGTTAAAAGGACATTCAACAAAAATAAATACCTTTGGACACATTACACAAATTGAAACACCAAAGTAAGAAGTGTTACTCGACTATAGTCATGCGTAGCAATACTTAAATACACAAAAATCTTCACACTCGTATTCACGAAAAGGTAGGCAGATGTGTAATCAGAATATCCACGAATATCCGAAAATACTAAATACCACAATATGATACACAGCAAGCATATCACCAAACTGGTACTTATTAAATCGGAAATCGTTGTTTTATTTATAATAAAATTGAAAAAACACATTTCCATTTTGTTTGCTGACCCGATAATTAAGCATAAGTAAATAATAAATATCCCAGGACAAGTGACACAAATTGTATTTAACCCCAAAGTAAGCAAATTATGTGCTTGTGTTATGGTTATGCTTGTCAACAATAAATACATAGAAATACTTAAATAGACACCAGAAATTAGCACCCAGACCCGAAAATGCAGACATGTCTGCCCCCGTCGGGCATCGAACCCGAGCCTCGCGGTTGATCGGTGTAGTTAGGCGTGTACGCTAGCCACTCGACCAACGAGGGGGTTCAATCAATTGAAACACGGACCTATTGAAGTTGTGGCCAGCACTGGCGATGACCACAATGGGGATTCAATTCATTCTGGAATAAATTTAAGCAAATCCAGTCCAAGATATACAGCTGGCCATGGTGTTAGGCCCATTGCGCAAGTCTACCTGCTGTCCTTTCCTCCGAGTTGGAACCTGATATTGTCATTATGCCGGCAGAAAGAAAAGACGGTAGATCTCTACCTACACATGGCGCTGCACAGCACTCTATCATCAGTGGTATGGTTGGCGATGATCTGTTTCGCCTTGTTCGCCTCTTACAAGTTGCCAGGCACGATGGGACATGGTCTTTTCTACACAGGGGATCGGACCAACATGGAGAAAATATTTAGATTACATTTATTTGTTATAAAGAAAAAGTGGGATTGAAAGAGAGTGTTAGTGTTAGAATGCGAAAGGGCATGTTCCGCTGGTTCAGTCATGTGGAAAGAATGACAGATGATAGATTGACAAAACATATGCAATGCGAATGTGGATGTACCCAGAGAGACCACAGGCAACGCACTAATACCACCTTTGGTGTCTTTCACTTCTTTTTGGAGGAACAGACGGATTTCCTCCAGAACAAAAAAAATAAAAAAAATGTTATATCAAGAACCAACATACGCTATTAAATTTTATTACTTTTGTGTATTTTTTATGTAATTAGTACGCTTGTACTTGTTCAAAAGTAATTAACTTATAGATATTGAAAGTTCTAAATGTAATAAAGATTAATTTACTGTGTTAATACATTTAATTTATATTTTAAAGTAATTAAGAACTAATTTTGTAAAACATGATCCTAATTACTAACTTATCTATCGAAAATCCCGTCCCGTTCTTCTTATAATTTACTAAAACACTTTCTGACTAATTACTATTTACTTTTTTTCTTAATACATCATTTAATTACTTTTATTTTTACTTAAATAAATTTGATTTTTATGACAAAAGTACAGTTCTACTATTTGAATTATGCGCTTCGACTTTACACTTTTTACTCTTTTTACACTTTATACTTTTATTTTTAAATTGGCTGACCTAATCTAAATTTAAGCGAAATGATTAATTATGTGTACAACTCTATACAGATATCTTTAAAATGTATCCGGATTTCCGAAGCTTGACGAATATAGCCGAACCGCACAATTTAAATACTACTACAGTAATTATATTAAACGTTATCCATCTTAGAAATAAATAAACAACAAAGGCTAAATTATGTTAAGTAAACATACTATAGTTTTTATCACACTGTTATACAGATTATAATTTGAACTTAAACCCTGACGTTTTTAAATATAAAAAAACAAGTACACAGTAATAGTAGCACATACACACATATACACAGTCACAATACACATAACAAAAACAAAAGAGGTGAAATGACAAAATGAATACAGTACATTTCAGTACAAAGTTAGGACATATTACTTAAAACATAACAATAAGTACAACTTAAATTATAGTACAGTTTTAATATCGTTTTATTTTGAGTGCGCACTCGTATTATGGTCAGTATTAAGAAATGAAACAAAATATATTTTATTACATTTGGTTATGGCCATACCTCTGTTGACCTAAAGTATTAAACAAAATAACAAAAAAACATAGTCAAATGAGTAGCTGTAGCATTTAACTAACTAATACTAGTGGCTATTTATGCTAGACAAAAAAATATATTATTAAAGTATTTCACTAACTAATACTCGTATTAGAGGTTATTTTTGCTAGACAATGAACGTTATTATGCAGAATCATTGTTAACTAACATAGAAAACGAATAGTCTTTTTGACTGTCCGTCCACTTCTGGTAGCTTTTGGCTGATATTGGACGGTGTCAGTCTTAGAGGGCTCAGGATCAGATATTTTACTATTCAAGCGAGAGTTATCCTTGGGAGTAACTGTAATGTCGTCCTTTAGGATATATGCTGGTTTTAGCCTATCGATCGATATGTTACTTTTCCTGTTGTCTAACTGTATAAGGTATTTTTTTTATTTCTTTCGAGGACTCGGTAAGGACCTGTGTATGGTGGTTAAAGCGATTTACGAACACGATCGGTACGTATAAATACATACTCGCATTTATCTAAGTCGGGATGGACAAATAATGTTCTAGTTTTTAACGCTTCATATTTTTTGCTGGCCGGTGGGTCTCGTAGAAGATCGCTTACTTGTTGTATAACTTCCTTTCCTAATTTTCCAACAACTAAATTAAATTTTGCGTCGTCGCTCAACTTTTGTGGTGACAATATTGATTCAGTTGATAGATGGAATTATAGAACCATAGGTATGGTTCGTCGCACCAGAAGTCGCAAAGCCTTGTTGCTACGGAGACTGTTGACATTTCTTGGCTTGTTGCTTGAGCTGGCGTTGGCGGGCCTGGGTTGGCAGAGGAAGTACGGGTGGCGCACTGGTGTTGGCCCGTGGTGGACATCTTGGTACTCACAAAAATCACGAAATAAAAACTTGTATGCCTCTGTCGAGGGTCACCAGTGTTGAGGTAGCCCCGTTCCTTGGTCTTGCGTATTCAAAGGCGAATAAAAGGTCCACAGGTGTCATCATAAATTATATTTTTGATATGACAAGTTCACATAGTACAGGTGATATTCGCGTTCGCGTCGGGGGTACGGAGCAAACTGGCAGCTCGGATGACACAGTTTATAGCCGCTACATACATTAAAAAGTTATCAGAGCGTCATTTTTACATTAAAGTAAATAATAGTTAAGAAATTCCAATGATAATGCACTTATTGTCATTTTGACGCATCTAAAGCCAAAATCTTTTTGAATTTGTCCTCATTCTGTTTTAATTATTTGAAGTATAGAGTTCTGTCAAAATACGTAACCGAAAGAGGTGACTTCTGCATTTGAAATAAAATATGCAGTTTAATTTTCCACCGTGCGAAGCTGTAGTTCTAGTTTGTTCAGCATTAGCTGTTTACTTAATTAATTAAAAATCAGTTGAAATTGTCGCCTCTGTGGTCTAGCGGTCCGGGTGTTGGATTTGACTGCATGAGGTCCCAGGTTCGAATCCCGGGTCGGCCAACACAAAGAAAGTTGGATTTTCCAATTTTCTAATAAAAAAATGTTGGTCGGGATTGGAAATGTGCCCGGTTGGCGATAGGCTTGCCACCTATCACATTGTGGGACTTAGTGTCTTCGGCTAGTCGTGGGTGCCTTGGTTGTACCTCTGCCTACCTCTTCGGGGAAATGGGCGTGAAGATACAGTTGAAATAGCAGAAATTAAGTTTCATACAAAAAATACTACAAGATTAATTAAAAAAAAGTATCTTCACACCCATATTCCTGCAGTGGTAGGCAGAGGCACAACCAGGGCATCCACGACTAGCCGAAGACACTAAATTCCCACAATGTGATAGGTGGCAAGCCTGTCGCCAACCGGGCACGTATCCAATCCCTGGTAACTTTTTTTTATTAGAAAAATTGAATTTTCTTTTTATTGCCCGACGCGGGAATCGAACCCGAGACCTCATGCAGTCAAGTCCAACACCTTTACCGCTAGACCACAGAGGCGATTAATTAATTAAATAAATAACGAGATTGATAGTTTTGCTGTTAAAATAAAATACCTCGCTACCATGTGGAAAAAATTACAGATAAAAGATTGACAAAGCAAATGAATAGAAATAGATACTCGGGGAGACCAAGGTTATCATTCCAGGATCAGATAGCTCGTATGATGCTGTCAAGATGGTGTCAAGAGTCTTCGAAACCGGCGTGTTTGTATGAAAAGGGTAACGAATATGATGGAAGCCAGACGGGTTCGTCAGGATAGTGAAGTTTGGCACTCGATACTTCCTGCATGCCCAGTAAAGGAGTTGAAGATATGTATTTATGTATGTATGTAAGATTAATTATTTCTGTAACTTTCATTTTATGTTTTCATTATATACCTGAGTTCTTGTCTTTATTTATATACGTATCAAATTACTGGAAAACGGTCCACCGGTCAAGCTGTGAAAGTGTAACAAATAGACTTTCGTATTTATGATATTAAGTACCGATTAACATATACTAGGTATTCCTGCGGTCATTAGTCCCTAGGGATTATAAAAGAAAAATCGATTACTAGGTTGCATATTTTCCACTGGTAAAATAAATATACGTGGTACAGATTCAAAGTGATAATGTAAGTGAAAAAGTTGTACAAAGGCTTTTTCAATGGAAACAAATTGCAAAACATATCTTTTTGTATTAAAAAATATTGCGTCTAGTATCTGTTATATGCAAAAGTCGGATTCGAATGCTCATAAACCCCGCAGTGACAGAACCGAACGATCCTGGCAACTGCACTTCTAGCAGGAACATTTTCGAATAATTAAGTCGAAACGTTCATTTCGTTGCGAAAACGTGAAATATCATATTAAAAATATAGACTAATGCTAAGTTACTTCATAGTTTAAATTGACTTTTTACTCTGTATAATAATTTACATATACTTTATACATTGAACAAAGAGATGGTCGATAAAGTTTAAAGAATTTTAGCCATCATCTAAAAAGATGAAGAAAGTAAAAATAGTATAGATACAAAAAGATTCTAAAATGAAGATTTTCGAATAATCAAGCAGTCACTTATGTTAAGAAAACACAAACTCTCTAATTAATACACACGGACTAAATTACTTTAAAGTTGAAGTTGGCTTTTTACTCTGTCTTACTTTATATAGGTACTTTGTAGTTTATACAGAGACATGTTGGATTTTCATAGATTAAAAATTCTTTCGTTGATATTAGTAAAGATGAGAAATCAAACATTTAAACACATTCAGCAAATGCTTATACAAAATAAACGTATTATTGGATGAACGTGATGAAATCTTTTTTCTAAAATATTTCTTAAATGGTGAACATCTTGACGTAAGAAACATCAAACAATTACGCATGAACATATGTCACATATTTATAAATTACATAACATTTTTCGATATCCATTCGATTTAACTATTCGCAAACTCAAAATGTTTGTGCTAGGGCTACTGGCAACTGAATGCGTGACCTGTCAACGCCACATGGAAAAATGCTCAGCTCCGTATTTTTGAATTTACAGCAACCCTTTTCTTGTGGATTGGTATTATGATTTTTTCATTATTTTTACCCGATCGACATGAAGAATGGTCTTTATATTGTGAACATAATTCTTTGATATTATATAAGCAACACTTGACGGTGGAATTTAATGAACATTTAGTTAGCGGTAAGACATATTTACACGTGGGTTCCAACAAGGGAATTATTGAAAACAAAAACTACACCATGCAAAAAGGGATATTGAAAATACTAACAACAGTATTCTACATATAACTAGTGATAGTAAAGGTACATGTTTTTAAAATTAGACGCACCTTTTTGGAAACTTAGACATTTATTCGAACGCTTATTTGATATAAAGGCTGATTTGTTAATGTAATGTACCCTTGGATTATGTTTGTTATGAGAGAGAATTAGTGGAAAAGTAGGTAAGTGGAAGAGAGATAGGAAAACATTTCACTATTTGTATCTTCAAAGAAAAGATTGTTAAAAAAATATTACGTATTTCTTAAGAAAAGAATAAAAAATAGTCAAATATTTATACCTATACCATCTTAATTTGCTTTAATGCTTGCAAATTAATAGAAGAAGATAAAGGTATAACCTCTAAGTGATCACCGCGCTCCGCCAACCCCGGGGATCTGCATACCCATATGTATCACAGGTGCGATACCAACCATTTAGGAATGAGCACGCTCTTCCCTTGACTGTTTTAAGTATCTGGACAAGTTAGACAAATTGATCTAACCCCAAAGTAAACGAATATCTCGTGTTGTATTATGTCTTGTATTACTAATGTTAGTCAAGGATAATAATAAGCATAAATACTTTAATAGATATCGAAAGATAAACGAAGGAAATACCAACGTTAGTATGTGGTTCATGGAATCCACTGCAATCACAGTGGCTCTATATACATTGAGATGTAGGAATGTTCTACGTGATGTCTGAAAATAAAACTCAGCAGCAGGGATTAGAACCAACCAGTACCTCGGAGCAAAAGTAGTGTTTCAAAACGATCACAACTTAAGGACCGTGGAGAAAAGAGAGTGCTAATTCCGAAAACGTTGGCATCACATCTTTCACTTTTCTGGTGCTGCGGATGCCTGAAGGCAGCGATGAAAGCTTGCCATCTGATAAATCACTAGTACGTTTACATCTTGTATAAAAAACTAGGTACAAATAATTTATTTAGCTAGTTTTAACCGACTCCATAAAGGTAGAGGTTCTCAATTCAACTGTATGTTTTTCGTATGTTTGTAACGAGATTACACGGCTAGCAGCCAACCGATTTTGATTATTCTTTTTAAAAAATAAATTGTAATTCCGAGGTAGTCCCATAATAGTTTCATCATAATCTAACTAGTGGTGTTTAAGTTACACTTAATAATGCATGCATTTTTCACTTATCTCACTCATGAAGATAGTTAAAAACTAAGTGTGACTGAAAACTTCTTGCAGGATGTTGATAAAATTTATAAAATTTGATAAAATTTATATAGTAGGTACCATTTCGGAAACTTTTGCTATCTTTCGAAAAATAACTATCAAATCGCGACGTGATATCCAATGGAACAGAAACAGTTTTTTGTTGTTTTATTGCGCTTAATTATATTAAGTTATTTTTGATATTTTTTCTAAGAATTAGTCGCCTCTGTGGTCTAACTATTCAGGTGTTGGACTTGACTGCATGAGGCCCCGGGTTCGAATCCCGGGTCGGGCAACAAAAACAAAATAAGGTTTTTCCAATTTTCTAATTAAAAAAAAATTTTGCTCGGGATTGGCGATAGGTTTGCCACCTATCACATTATGGGACTTAGTGTCTTCGGCTAGTCGTGGGTGCCCTGGTTGTGCCTCTGCCTACCTCTTCGGAGATATGGACGTGAAGATCCTTTTTTTCTAAGAAATAAGTAATATTTTTTTGATAGTTCTCAATGTCTTCGGTTTAAATAGTATAATGTATTGACGTCTCTCTTTTTCCTACCTATTTAAGTACTGTTTCTAAAAAAAAACACAATACTACGGTACACTACAGTAATAAATCTGTCTGTATATGAGTACAGACCATAGATAAGTATTATCTGGCAAATCAAATTTGGACTTATTTATGTGTAAATAAAATAATATTCAAATGAAAGACATCCTAAAATGGTTTCGATTGTGTTTTGTACAGAAAAATTGCGTCTGGCACACTATTAGCAACAAGCAAAACGTCTGCCAATATTGAATTCATAAAAAAAGTATATTCATGTCCATGTAAGAGAAAGGCAAATTCACAACTTAGACACCCACGACTAGCTTAGGCTAGTGCTCTAATGCCCACAATATGATAGGTGGCAAGCCTATCGCCAACCGGGCACGTAGGAATTTCCGGGCTAGGTTGCTTTAAAAAAATCCATTTTCTATTTTGTTGCCCAACCCGGGAATCGAACCCGGACCTCAATAGGTCAAGTCCGACGCCCAACGGACGGAATTCATGTATTCAATAGTTCTTACAAGCTATTAAAAAGGGGAATATGTTTAATTTGAAAATTACTATTTTTACTGTACAAATGCAACACCTTCCAACTGCCAGACTACCCGCACACTGTTAGGAACAGTACGAAGAAAATATATGAAAAAACTAACTTCCCTAAAATCCAGTTTTGAAAACACAAAAACACCTTTAAATTATGAGCTAACTTTTTGACTTAGTAATTATGATTCAACGTACAAAAAACTGAGACGAATTACTGAAGTCCACCTTTTTTTAATTAAAATCAAAATTTTTACTTTTGTTCATGTAAAATGTCCTGTAAAAGTGTAAACCAACTTCTTATAAGTAAAAGTATTATAATGATAAAACTTAAAGTGACATTTCTCAATACTCTTTCATCTTCTTTGATTCTTGATTCCTAGTATTTATAAACAGTTATTGAACTCAACAAATAAATGATGCTAAAACCCTCGATATGCTATAATCAGGCACTGGAAACAATAAACCCTTAATCGACAACTGGTGGCTGAGGAACAATGTTCAGTTTTGCATATTCATCAGCAATAAATTCAATCCCATCGGCGGTTTTCAGGCGGCGAGTTTATTTCGATTCATTTGTCATTTTCACTGGAAGTATAAGCGGTATAAAAGGGTTAATTAAAAGAAGCGCTTTTAAAATTCATAGAGAGGCAAAGATTAAACAATTATCTTCCCGCTCGTTACCCCTTAATAAACAGAACATTTTTTTATATTGAAAGGCAAACAAGTAGACGGATTTCCTGATGGTAAGAAATTCACGCCGCCTAGAGACACCAAAGGTGGTAATAAACCTGAAGCTGGGATGTTAGGCCTGGAGCAAATGTAAGTTTACCGGCTACCTTGCCCTCCGAACCGAAACACGTCAAAGCACTGACGGCGGCAGGAATAGGCAAGGCGGTGGTACCAATCCGGGCGAATCGCTGCGAAACTCTACCACCTAGTCAGATGTCATGGTGTTAGTGACGGCAAGCCTATGCTCGCCTTTTATGAGCTGCCTGGCAGGAAGTACTCCGAGTTGGACTCCTAAAGTACTAAACCGAATTTAGTCAAATTTGCATACCGTGTGCAGTTTGATCCAACTTGAAAAATAGGATAGCTAACATCTCAATTTATGATAAAAAAAATTACAACAGCTGGTAATGTCTATAAAACAAAGATTTGTTTCAATCATAACCCGAGAACAGCTGGACTGATATTAACGATATTTAGTTTTTTTGTAGTCGTCTAGAATAGTGGAATAACTTGTAAAGTGTATGTTTAAAACATTAGTGGACGCCTATCCCTAGGACAGCTAAATAAATATGATATATAAATAGGTCTGATAAATTGAAGTGGAGGTGGGCAGGACACGTCGCCAGACTTACAGATCAAAGATGGACATTAAGAACGACAACGTGGAATGGCCCACTAGGTAAAAGGTACAGAGGGAGACCGTTATCACGCTGGGACGACGACATCAAAAGAACAGCCGGCCCTCAGTAGTTCCAAGTAGCACAAGATAGAGACGGGTGGTCAGCTTTGGAGGAGGCCTTTACCCAAACAGGGGTTCTTGCAGATTAATTACTTTAATTATTTTTTATTTAATTACGGAATATCTCAAGCAACAACATAAACTAATACTAACGTTATAAGATACTAATTACATTAAAATTACGATTACTAACACAAATAACAATCAAGTCTTTATAGATTTTTATTTTTCGTCTTGTGTAATACCTATATCTTTGTAAAATGTGTCTAACAATCTGCATGAAATAAATAGGTTTTTTATTTTATTTATTTAAAAATAGGTCTATTGACAAATTAGACACATTAAATGTTAATAAATAAATAAAAACCAAACAAACAAATTAATAAAAATAAATAATTCAGGATAAGTTACACGGATTGAATCAAAGTAAGCAAATGATATGATTGTGTTATTGGTGTTAATCAACGATTGCAATACATAGAAATACTTAAATAGATACCAGAATACATTTAATAAACATATACCTGAAAATACAGACATCTAAATGTCCATCATACAAATGCCTGCCACGTCGAGAATCTAATCCGAGCCTCGAGGTTGTAGTACGCTAGCCACTCGACCAACGAGGCAGCGAAACATATTGATTTAAAATGAAAATTATAATGCTTGTATGATTTGAATGAGTGTTATTAAAGGACAGAAATTCTCAAACTAACTAGGTTAACCATAATATACATCCGGATCCGAAAATACAGCCCTTGATGTTTCTCACCCAAATGCCTGCATATATCAGGAATAGAGCCCATGCCCCTTGGCTTTTGGGTTGCTTTAGTCCTTTAAGACGACAGGCACTGAATATTTAAATCACCCTCGAAAGGCTTGATTATACTCCATGTAAACTATATTATATTTTTTATTTTGTTAACAACAAAATTGCCGCTGTGGTCTCGACGTCCTTGTATTGGACTTTACTTAATGAGGTCTTGGGCTCGATTCCCGGGTTGGGCAACGAAAAGGAAATGTGGGTTTTCAAATTTTATTTTTAAAACTGTGTTGCTTGGAATTGGGTTGATGATAGGCTTGCCACCTATCTCATTTTGGGACATAGTGTCTTCGGCTAATCGTAGGTGCCCTGATTGTACCTCTGCCTACAGCTTCGGGGACATGGGCGTGAAGATACTTCTATTAACAACGAACTAAATGAGCAAATATTTTTTTATTAGTGAAACTTGTATCGTTATATCTAGATATAAGTTATTTAGAAGTGTTTTTAATTGATTACCTATCAATTTATATTAAACCTCTCAATTTATAAGCTGAACGAGCACAGATTAAATTAAAAATCTTAAAAATGTTTATAAGATCTCTAAATCTGTAAAAACAAGCATAAATTAGAAATAACAAAGATTTTTAATCTCAAAATTTACACAAGAATATAATACGAATAGACTTACAAGTTCAAAGCATTCATCAGCCGAACATAAAAGACTCTTTTTAATTAATTATTAATTAGAAAAACAAAATATTCTAACAATTTGTAAGTAAAGCCCTGTAGACGGAACGCAATTAATTTTCTTTCGTGGATTATGAAAGCCAAAGTTATTCATTCCCGATTTACTCAAACGAAAAACACAATTTGCGGATCGCTGAATGAAATTGAAAAAGTTTTTTGTTATTTATGAAACGTTTTAAGATGGGACAAACTCGGGCTACTTTGCACAATATCAACACATAAATGACTAATATAAAACAAAGCCTTTCTTCTCATTTATCTTTTTGTGGTCTTAATTTTTTACGATATTTTAAGGCAAACAATAATATGGATTTACATACGGTAAGAAATTCGAGACGCTACTAAAGGTGAATGATTCGTTGCCAATCTGAGCCTGGAATGTTAGGCTCTGAGGAAAAGTACGTTTACTGGCTACCTTATCCTCCGAACCGGAACACGTTAAAAGCAAGCGCTGAAGCTATGGCGGCAGGAATAGGTAAGGCAGATAGGTATAGGCAAGTCAAAAGTTTTAATTTATTAATTTAAAATGTACTCGAATGATCAACTAGCTGTTGCCCGCGGCATTGCCCACGTGGTTAACGATTAATCAGGAACATGTTTTCGGGATAAAAACGATCCAAGCGACCGTCTATGGGTATGCCAAATTTCACGAAAATCAGTTCAGCAGTTTTTGCGTGAAGGAGTAACAAACAAATAAACGAACTTGTTTTTTGATGATATTTACAGGTAAACAATCAGACGGATTTCCTGATGGTAAGAATTTCACGCCGCCTAGAGGCACCAAAAGTGGAAATGGTGCGTTGCTAACCTTAGGCCGGGATATTAGACCTCGGGCAAAAATAACTTTACCGGCTAACTTACCCTACGAACTGGAACACGTCAACGGCAACCGCAGACATTATGGCGCCAGGAATAGGTTAGGCAGTAGTACCAATCCGGGGGAGTCACTGCAAGACTCTACCACCTAGTTAGATGTGACGGTGTTAGTGACGTTAAGTCTGTGCTCACCTTTTAGGAGCTCCATGGTACAGGAATGCAGATGCTCTATAGTGCAAAGGAGCCCGGACCAATCAATACATACATAAC
>NJDC01007323.1:40307-58439 GCA_002245475.1 Calephelis virginiensis
AATCCCACTCTTTCTCGGATCTCACTGTTACGAATGCGGTCAGCGAGCGTTACACCACAGATTTTCCGTAGTGCTCTCATTTCGACCGCATTTATCCTACTTTCATGCCGAATAAATAATTAAAAATATTAACAATGCGCGACGATTTAAGTTGAAAATAATTTGTTTCTTGTCGAAACTTATGGTAAAAGAACTGAATTTACAATAAAATTTCTTTCGATGTTTAAACCGGCCGACAACTAAAATCAAATCTCAATCCGACCATATGTTATATGTTTGGCTGTTACGCGATTACTCAGCTTATAACGAACCAATTACAATTTTATAATATTTTTTTAAAGGTAGCTTATAATTTCGAAGTGTGTGTAATATGGAACATATTAACTTTACCATGATTGGATTAATGATTTTTAAGTAATACTTAATGATGCATATATTGATTATGTTAACTTCAACAACGTTAATATAATTATAAGATATTGCATTATTGTCTTATTAAGTACTAGCTGTTGCCCGTGGCGTTGCCCGCGTGGTTAATGGTCCCTCAGTCAAAACTTTTTGGAGATGAAAACTATCTTATGTGCTAATCCAAGGTGCCCCCTATATGTGTGACAAATTTCATAAAAATTGTTTAAGCAGTTTTTGCGTGAAGAAGTAACAAACAAATAAACATACACACAAACTTTCGCATTTATAAACTGATTACTGAAAACTACTAGCGGCATGATTATAAAATTAGCTATATATTCATAAAAAAAGGTTATTAAATCCCGACGTGGTAATAAAATACTTAAAGTCCTTTTTTTTAGTTTTACGGCGCTTACATTACATTAAGTATCTTCACGCCGCTATCCCCGGACTGGTAGGTAGATGTACGACCAGGGCACCCATGACTAGTCGAAGACACAGTCCCACAATGTGTTAGGTGACAAGCCTATCTCCTACCGGACACATATCCAATCCCGAGCAACGTTATTTTTATTGGAAAATTAAATACACACATTTTTTTATTGCCCGACCCGGGTATCAAGGCCGGGACCTAAAAGATTCAAGTCCGACGCCGGATCGCTAGACCACAGAGACGATAAAAATGAATTAAATAAAATTACATTAAAATTAACTTAAACTGTAAAGGCCAATATTAAAAATAGGCATTTTTTGCGGGAATCAAGGTAATTAAAAAAAAACTTTAGGTGCCAGTAGCAATTGTTCGTTTTCTGTAAAGGTCCAAAATTTATACACAAAGTTCGTTTTTCTTCAGTTTTTCACTTCGCACTAATTTGTATATTGTTAACCTTTCTATATTTTATTTACATATTCCAATTAAAGTATCTTCCCCGAAGAGTTAGGCAGAGGCGCAACCAGGGCACCTACGAATAGCCGAAGACACTAAGTCCCACTATATTATGGGTAACAAGCCTATAGCCAAACCGAGCATGTATCCAATATCGAGTATTTTTTTATTAGAAAATTTTAAAACCCATATTTCCTTATTGTTGCCGGGCCCGGGGATCGAACCCGGAACCTCATGAAATAAAGTCCAAAACCTAGACCTCTAGATGACAAAGACGATTTAATCTATCTAACTAATAATTTAAATTCCATGTCCTATCCAAAATTCATTACTATTTATTACAAGAAGTATGGTGGTATCATATTAACTGTAGTGCTCCTAATTTAAATATAGTGTAGGGTTTTTTGAGTGTATATTTAAAGGTCGCTGATATCTTCGATGAATGGACTGTATAATTAATTAATTAAATAAGGAGGGCTACTAGTTCTTAGGAAAATGCCAGAATAAGAAAGATCCACTAACCTTATCCGGACCGCCTTCTGCCTAAGACCACGAACTTCTGCTTCCACAAAGTCGTTCTAGTACACCCTTTCTTGTTGATTGGTTTTGTTCACAAATTAGCACGGCTAATATTGTGGCACAAAATGTTAATTTGAAACGCTCACACAATGGATCCAAGCAATGTATATCTTCGTTGATGGTTCGCGGCGGAAACCGGAATGTCACGGCGATGACACCACCGTCGACATATGGACGGTACACGGAATAAAGTTTGGCTGATCACTTCTACCCACCAAATTCGATAAGAACTGAACATATAGAAATACTGTAGTTGCACAATTTCATAGGGATTTCAGTTTAAATGGGGAAAACCTGGGGAAATTAGTTCGTAGGTATATTTATTGAACCTAATTACATCAAATATTTACTAAATGTATAAGAAAGTTTACAACATACATTTTGTATGTTTTCAACTTTTTTTAATTTGTTACTAAATTTTGTACTTAATTTGTTCATAATTATTTCGCTGTTCTCCTGTTAACTTAATTTGAAAACTGATTACATTTTCATTTTATTCGATCTTTAAATATTAACATTAAGAAATATAAACTACAACTACATCTTATTGTCAGTCAATTAATAATTAATTATAACAAATACTTGTTAGTACTCTAATTTGTAAATTAAAAAATTATGACTTAATAAAGAAATTTAGCTCATTACTACAGCAAAAGAAAATCTGGCAATGTGTTTACAAGCTGTCAATTATTAAATTCGCCAAAATTAAAAAAAAAACCATATAAATAAAGCCAACGCAAAAGAAATCACTATGTTATCTGATTATTAAAATATGTTAGTTTGAAGACGGTGACCCTTAAAATTAGTTTGTCTCGTATCTCATGCGTGAAAAGGTTCTTTCTTCGTATTTGTAGGTATCTGACTTATTTTTACAGTTAGGTAAACGTAAAAAAAGAAACCTTATAAATATAATTTATGTTTTTCTCTTTGTTACAAGCCTGAAATGTTTATTTTGAAATGGTTATTGTAATGTTTCGTATAAGATATCTTTATAACCTGGCACAGTAGTTTGTGGTATCAAATTAAGGTGAAAAAAAGTATCTTTATGCCCATATGCCTGAAGTGGTAGGCAGAGGCACAACCAGGGCAACCACGACAAGCCGAAGACACCAAGTCTCACAATGTGATAGGTGGCAAGCCTATCGCCAACCGTGCTTATATCCAATTCCGGGCAACGTTATTTTTATCAGAAAACATACAATTTCTAATTTTTTTGTTTACAAAAAAAAACAAAAAAATTAGGAATTGGGACCCGGGACCTCAGGAAGTCAAGTCCGACGAAGGACCGCCAGACCACAGAGGAGAGAAAAAAACGCGGAAAAATATTAAAAAATACCCTTTTTATTATCAGATATAATTCTGTAGAATTAAAAGATTAAAAAGAAACAAAATATAACAAAAAATCATTTAAAAAATAAAAAAAATACTTTTTCTTTGTAATTTCTTATGGATTTCTACTGTGGTTTGTAAAACAATCAAATGATTTCTGTTTGTAATTTTAATAGGCTTACCGTCACTAACACCGTGACATCTTACTAGGTGGTAGAGTTTCGCAGAGACTCGCCCGGATTGGTACCACCGCCTTACCTATTCCTGCCGCCATAACGTCAATGCTTACCGTTGACGTGTTCCGGTAAGAGGGTAAGGTAGACTTACTTTTGCTCGAGGCCCAACATCCCGGCCTCAGGTTGGCAACGCATCATTACCTCCTTTGATGTCTCTAGGCGGCGTGAATTTCTTACCATCACGAAATCCGTCTGCTTGTTTGCCTTCCAATATTATAAAAATAAAATAAATACATACATATTTTCACGCCTAGTCCCTTACGAGGTAGCCAGAGAGTATCGAGTGCCAGACCTCATCCTGACAAACTTGTCTGGCTTCCTTCACGTTTATTACCCTTTTCATACAAACACGCCGGTTTCGGAGACTCTTGACACCACCCTCGGATAATATCCGATTGATCTGATCGTGGAATGTCAACCTTGGTTTCTCCGGGTACCTACATCCATCCACATTCGCATTGTATATCTGCTTTGTCAATCTTTCGTCTGTCATTTTTCCCACATGACCGAACCAGCGGAGCATGCCCTTTCGCATTTTAACACCAACACTTTCTTTCAATCCCACTCTTTCTCGGATCTCACTGTTACGAATGCGGTCAGTGATCGTTACACCATTGATTTGCGTAGCGCTCTCATTTCGACCGCATTTATCCTACTTTAATGCTTTTTCTGACCCAACTCTCGCTTCCATACAATAACGTTGGGATTAGCACAGAATTATGCAAAGCGAGTCTAGCTTTTAGACTCAAAACCTCGCTTTGAAATAGCTTACCCAACGCTCCATTCACACTATTCCCTGCACACACTCTTCTCTCTACATCCTCGGTTTACCTTCCATCCCTGCTAAAAGCAAGATATACAATATCATTCACTTGCTCCAACACTATATCATCAACTAAAAAGATTTCAAGCAAACGTATAAAAAAAACCTAAAAACGAATTGACTACCTTCTCCTTAACGAAAGTGTGTATTTTCAACTCACTCCCAATATATATTTCACATACAATATGATATATATTTTACATACAATATTAGTAAGGAGTTTGAGATATTTTTCGACACCTGACAACGATTATTCATACACTTGGCTGATTTTTATAAGGTTTTGTTTACTTTCACCTGTCCCTATATCATTCGGTGATTAAATATTATACATTAAATACGACCCATTTTACGATTACGTTTGACCTACAATTTTTAACATGTAAGTATTAAAGTGTCATTTTAAAAGGAAGCAAGCAAGCATGTTTCGTTGTATTTTGAACACTGAAGTATTAAGGTACCACGTAATCAGAAAAGTAATGGCTTATATTCTACTAGCCAACCCGGCGAACTTAGTATTGCTTGACATTAACAGCTATTAACAGTTTATATAGCAATTTTAGTATATATAGTATATATAGTCCATATAGTAATTTTCCTGGTTTTGACATCCTTCTTCTTCTGACATTTACTAACAGAAGAAAAAAGAGATGACCACACTAAATCTGACTTGTTTTATTAAGAGATAATTCATTATTTTGTCAATGTTATCTTCATTGGTTTCAGTATAACCTACTCATTCGGTTTCGTCTATTGTATTACATCAGTATATTTTCTCGTCAATCACATAATTCTTGTCCCCGCTGCTACTTAATTGTTGATTAAGTTAGACTTCCTAAAGAAAAGGGGTTCAACTTATGAACTCCTATTCCTTTTTACTTAAATGAATAGAGTTTAATAAGTTAAACACCCTTTTCTTATTTCTTTGTTTTTTATTAAAAGGTTTAGGATTTAATAAGTTGAACCCCTTTTCTTTAAGAAGTCCAACATAATCAACAGTTAAGTAACAGTGGGGACAAGAATTATCTTTATAAATCAGAACAAACATAATATAGTCTGTTGTTTTATATTTTTTTCTCGTCAATCAGATCCTTTTTGTCTCCAACTTTTCTGAATTGAGTTAGACTTCTAAAAGAAAAAGGGTTCTACTTAGTAAGCTCCGTTCCTTTTAATAGTACAAGTTGAAACCAAATTAATGTAGCGCGGTTCAAAAAACAAACAAATTATCAAACAAAATTGAAAGCCTTTTTGTGATCACATGTACACACTACCTACTTCAATCGTGTTTCCTGTTATAAAATTTGTAATATCTTCAACACAACTATTCGACAATGGTATAATGTGTACCAATAGAGTTCTATATTACGATGTTTTCAAATTGACGGTAACACGTCGCATGAAAATGTCGTTAGTACCCGTATAAAACTTGCAAAGAGTGTGTCGCAAGTTTTCTCTATGTGCAGCAAAAATTCAAAAGAAATATCGTTATAACTTTTTCTTACTTTTTTAAAAAACGAAATACCCTGCGGAGTGACGGGAGAGTTTGCGGATTCTAAACTATTTAAAGTAAAAATGTTTTTATATTTTGTATAACAAGTTTTTGGTCATTTGATACTAACAATGTTAAACTGATTTTAGATAGATTTATAGGATTTATCATAGCCTATAATATATTAATTTATAGATAAACAAAAAGAAAGTTAGATTTTTTTCAATTTTCCAATAAAAAAAAATGTTGGTCGGGATTGGAATTGTGCCCGGTTGGCGATAGGCTTGCCACCTATCACATTGTGGGAGTTAGTATCTTCGGCTAGTCGTGGGTGCCTTGGTTGTACCTCTGCCTACCTCTTCGGGGATATGGGCGTGAAGATACTTTTTTTTTATATATAAACAGATTATTTTCTCTTAAAAACAAACTGTTATGTTTTTTCTTACTACAACTTCGAGATAAAAAAATTAAGAACATCTACCAAAATCTCTCTGAAAAATAAAATAAAAAAATACACGTGACAGTTTGTCAAGTCAGCCGACTTACATTATTTAACACCTAAAATTAAAGAGTTCCTTTAAAAGCTTAAAAATCATCATGATATTTTAAGGTATATGAAAACTCAAAGGTCTCTGGATAGAAAAAGTGTCAGTAATAGACTGGATGGAGTCCTGGGTTCGAATCCTGGGTCGGCCAACATAAGGAAAATTGGATTTTTCCAATTTTCTAATTAAAGAAAAAATTGTTGGTCGGGATTGGAAATGTGCCCGGTTGGCGATAGGCTTGCCACCTGTCACATTGTGGGACTTAGTGTCTTCGGCTAGTCGTGGGTGCCTTGGTTGTACCTCTGCCTACCTCTTCGGGGATATGGGTGTGAAGATACTTACTTTTAATAGATATGTTTTGAGTAAGCGATAATCGTTGCTTATAGATGCTGAACATTTAAGCGGTAAGAATAATGCTATTTTATAAAATGAGGAGGTTATTTATTTTACGTCATTTTTTAGCGCCCGATGGAAAACGAGGGGTTTTATTAGTTTGACATGACTCTATTTCTGTGAGTGTGTGTAGGTTTGTGTGAGTTTATGTGAGTGTATCTGTCTCTGGCATCATGACTTTTAAACGGATAGACCGATTTCGACGCAGTTTTTTTTTTTTTAATTAAAAGCTGAGCTGATTGAGATGTTTATTAGTAGTATATAATATATATTTTGTATAGGCCTTGAAGTTATTCGTTATTTTTTTATAATTTTAGAGTTATTTTTATACTATTCAATTGCTCCTTTATTGGTAAAGCGATTATAATTTTTTTTGTTTTGAAAAAGTTTTCTTTCGTTTATTATTTAAATTTAAAACTACACCTATCAAAATTAAGTCGGTTTTTTACTGTTTTAATGCATTTAAATAATGACATTTATTAGATTAATGAATGATAATTACATTAATGAATGACATCAAAATGGCATTCACGTTAATATTTTGCCATTAGTCAAATAGACATCAAATTTACCAAAATTGGGATTCAATTATAATTATAAATAAGTCATGTGTGATGGCTTCATTACGAAATACACGATACGCTTATTTTTTTGTGATTAATTCATTTGTGCACTTTCACTGAACAAAATTGTACAAAATGCCACAAAAATTGACTAATTACACTCAAAATAAATACGAAATTTCATTATTTCAACCATTTTTTCTATCCAAAACTCCTACCAAAGATTCATACGCGTATTTCAACCTTAGGAAAAGCCACAGATAAAGAGAAAAAACAATTTAAACTCAATGAAACTTCACAAAACTGACTTCAATTTTCAAATTATATTATTCAGTAAGCAAAAACAACTCAAAAACGCTAAACCAATTAACTATAATCTAGAATATAGAACCATTTTGGCGGTTGATTAAACTATTCACAAAAAAGTTATGCGTAGTCATAAAAGTACACATCGAAATAACAAATCTCTGTGTTTTCGTCTATCGAAAGGAGAAAAATAATCACGTTCAACTATGAGGTTTTTAACAAAACATTTTCCCAAGTTTACGTAAGCTTTCTAAATACAATCTGTACATCGTATATGGCCCTGAAAGACTCAATTTCCTGTGATGAAATTGAAATTGTTAACAATGTATACCAACTACACGACCGCTTTTGGATATTGACATAACAACCATATAACAAAAAAGTAAATTAAAGCAAACTTGTGTAAGAAATTTGGGTATACGTAAAGTATTTAGAATCTTCTTCTATATGTTTGCTTATTATTTAGCTCTACCTAAACGGATGAACTGATTGTTTTTTACACAATTTTATACATAACAATATTTTAATAAAGTACATTATTTTTTAATCATTCACGAAATACGATGCCATTGGTTAAAATTTTGAAACTTCCACTAGCGGATAAGTCAGAAAGTACGGTCTTTGAGGAAAACTTTAAAAGCTAAGAGTTTGTTTAAGTTAATCGGACTAACTATTGCCGAGCTTTACTTTTATAAAAAAATCCAAGATGATGTGGAAAGCCTCCACTTAAAAGCAACCAACAGCGTAGGGTTATTTTGTAGCAGGACCTATACGGAACTCACGTTAAAACGATAAATGAAAATCTGTGCTATTGCATGATTATGAGAAATAACTAGACATTTGCAATAATTTTATTTCCATAGACACACCGTACATGAGTTTTGACTATAAATAATGGAATAATACACAAATCTTATCAAGAAAATTGTTTAGGTATTGTAATATTAGACAATAGACCGGCCTTTAAACCACACGTAGATTATGTGCGATCTAAAATAATTCCTATAACTGGAGCTTCACGTAATGTATCAAAGTATGTACCATACCAACTACGTGACATTATATACAATACTATTGTGAAACCGCATCTTGAATACTTAATAGAAATTTGGGGTCAAGCAGCTAAAATTAATTTAAAAAAGATTCAATAACACAAAACAAATTGAATTAAATATTATTTAATTACACATATGACACTACCTCTAATATTATTTATTCTATTAAGACTTAACTATTGAATTTACAATATTTATATACTTACAATATATGTATACTAATTAAAAAGATACAAGAAGCATAAATTCCCAAACCACATTTCATAAAAAGTCACACAAACACTACACCAGAAACAGAAACAGTTTAGAATTGCCTCGTGCTAGAACTCTTTATAGAAAGAAAACAATCCGATTTGCGAGGATGCAGTTATATAACAAATTACCAAATACAATAAAAAATAGTGAAAAAATTAACTGTTTTAAACTTAAACTAAAACAGTACTTGTTAGATAAAATTAAACAATTACAATAATAATGTTACAAAAAAATTGTACTTACATTATAACGCGCAACTATCTTATATTTATATAATAACGATAGGCACCATGTCAACTAATAAGATATATATCTATAGTTTAAAAATGTCTCTTAATACGTAAACTAATGTATTTTCTTTTTGAGAAATAAAATTCTTTAAACCGAAACATTTTGTATAACTATGAGCAACGCTTCGTTACTTTTAACCAAACTACCAATGCTTATACTGACGGTTTACAGTTCTTTAATTGTGGGAACCGGATTATAATTGTCGATTTCAAATACATATGAATATTCATCGTCAGTACCGATACTATGGTAAAGACTAAAAAAAAACAAATTTTCTTCTCTTCATTCCTATGTTGCAACCCGTTTACGCTTTAATCTCTGTAACATAACATTAGTAACTTTCTCGCCTTGTGCAGGTCCCAGGCTTCTCAAAATATATGACAACTCCTAAACAAGCACTACCAGCAATTCGTAAGATGTTGGAATCATTTCTGTTGTCACCTACAGATTCAATCCAGTGGTAGACTTTCCTGGCAATTAGCCTCGCTACTATCGTTTTATCTGTATCACATAATCCAGGCTCAGACTGGAATAGCACAACCGCCTTTGATGTACATAAGTAACGTATATTAACTTCATTATCAGAAAATCGCTCAGCTTGTTTGTCTTCCAAAATGATCAAAAAACGTTTTTCAATTAGTTAATATCTAATTCGTGTAATTTTCTTTAACAAATAGTTACATAATATTTTATTACGAGGTGAATAACCTTCAAATTGTTTTTAAAAAGTTAAACAAACCAATTATAACCTAAAACAGCGTCCACTATTAATCAACTATAAATTGAAATTGAATATTTGGAAATTTTCACAACAAAATACTGAAATAGTTACGTATATATTAAGGAAAGAGGATTCAATCCTTCTAATATTAAAAAGCCCACTTTGAGCTACGTATTTCTTTCAAGCCTTTAAGCACAATTTAGTTCATCGGAATTTAAAGAAATCGAAGACCTTAGTGCTGTGGTCCATGTCTTGAGCTTAAACGATAATGATTACATGACTTCACACTTACAAACACCGATTAGACTTTGGTGGTGTATTATCATGAGATAGTGGTATCCTGCCCTACCCTACGAGTTTGAATATGCCAATGGTAAGCATTCACATTATAGAGACAGGATATATACTACTAAATTCGTCATAAAAATCTGCTATTTAAACTTTAACTATATTAATATATAGAGCAAGTATTAGATCACGTACTCCTGAATTAAAAGGTATATACTGAAAAAAACGGATCGGGCCCGTAGAATTGGAGGAAAATTTATTTTTATCGTCCACTTATTATTAAATTTGGAAAAATTTAATGCTATGCTATTTTAATATCTATGCTCCAGACATCCGTCCTAGTTCCATGTCCGTCCTAGTATAGTCTAGAACCTTTATAAAAAATATACATATAATAAAACTAAAGGACGTGGAGCAAATCCAAATCAACAAGTGTAAAACTTATTCACTAATTATTAAATTATTATTTTATAAAATGTCTCGATATCAGACACTTACCAATTTTAATGTATTTTAAAAAGGAGGCTCCTTTTTAAAATACATTTAAATTAATAAGTGTGCACGTTTTTATTTATTTTATTTTTTAGGTTAATTTGCCCCTTTCTGGGGTCGGCTAAGACATCATATCATGGTCTTGAGTAAAGCAGATTTTGTCTATTTTGACAATCTTTAATTATACAAAAACTTTTTCGTCTGTCTTGAATCGACAATTTTATTTTCAAAAACGACAAATGAAAAGAGTTAGTGTTGGATTCGGCCAAAATGATAATTGAACATGGAACAGATACTAAAAACTACTAAAGTCATACAAAAAATCATATTATTAAAAATTATATATATTATATTCATCAAATCATAAAAAACTACATCTTAGAAGGCTGTACAGACAGTGTGCTTTGCTTGAATTGCAAAAGAAAAAAAAACTGTTTCACAATTTTTTTTTACCTTTTGTCACCTACCTGCTATAGACTTCCAACACAAGTGATTATAATATTTTCTTTGTCCTAATATCTTTGCTTCAAATATTTATAAATATTTTTTTTATACGTACATTACAAAAAAGTATATTGTACTCTATTCCGTTCACTTACCACCTTTTTTTATTAGGGAAAGTTGCTAGTTTACCAGTGAAAAATACTTTAAAGCATGTTTACATAATTTGAACAGTTTTAGTGCATAAAATAATATATCTTTCCATGAGAACGTAACCTCAAATCTTACGGTTTTTTTTGTAACTACATTTGAGAAAAAAGTGTCAGTTATACGAATTAGATTTCAGTGAAAAATATTGATTAATTATAGTATTCTAAGCATTGTGTAGTGTTCGTTGGTTCCAGGCCAAACTTTGTATGGAAAGTAGTCCATCTTCTTCGTACATGAAATGTGGTGAAAAAAAATGACTGCTACGTATTTTATACGTGATTCAAAAACTAAACCCAGGATTAAAAGGAAAAAAGCTACTAAACATAAAAGAAGTAGTTTTCATATCACTCACGAAGTTACTAAGAAGCAAACAAAATGCTTTTGAAAATGTACAATAATATCGCTGAGTTTTTGTACTTACGCCATACCCCAATCTTTCAGAGTACGACTCCCAACGAAAGCCAACCCGCCTAATCGATTTACAGCAGTGTCTGAGTAAAGAAACATTTATGTACAAAGAAATAACACCGGTATACCTAACGTGACCATATCTTCGGATCAAAACAGGACATTTTTTGCAACATGCATGTTTAATTTACAACTGTAATGCAATCATTAAATGACTACTTGGGCAAATTAACCAATACATAATGATAAAGCTAACCCAAAAATAAGCAAATTACACGCTTGTGTTGTGGGTGTTAGACAACGATACTAATACGTAGAAATACTTAAGTAGATAGTTTAAATTTAGCAAATACCCTGAACCGGTAATACTGGCATAGATTTCATCACACACTCATCGGGAATCGAACTGGAGCCTCGCGGTTGGTCGGTTAAGCTGACGTGAACGCTGATCCCTCGGCTATAAAGTTACAGCAATAAACATACTTTGTGATCTAAACAATTTAAAAGTAGTTTACCTATTATAGAATATGTTTGTATGATGTGAATAGAGCGCCAATTTTGAAGCAATAAACCAGGGCGTTTTTGCATTCCTGGATTAACTTCGGAGGCTTTGTGAAAGAGAATCGAAAAACAGGACAGTCCTGTTCAATACGTGAGGCCTGGTCACGTTAGTCATACCTGACCCCTTTGTAGGATCCCTCTCTTTATATTACACTCGAAGATGAAAGCATAAAGCATCATATCTCAAATCAAATTTTAGCTGAAAATCCTTTTAGTACGCTTGAATATTTGCGAATACATAAAATAAATAAATAACCGAAATCAAAAAGTAAAGTACACATACAACTATTTGTAACCCTATTACAATAAACAAATGTCTATTATTGTCGTCTTTCAATTTGGAAGTTGAAGCTCGTAATTTTATCTATGTATTATCAATTCGTCAACGCACAGTTCATATCTTTGGTGTTTGTTAGGGTTATTGTTGCTTTTCTATTAGATTTCTGTCATAAAAACGTTAACTAAACGTATTTAAAGGAATATTTTATAGTAAACAGGCACAAAAAATATTCATTTAATATCCGACCTAACAAACTGTACCGCGTGGCATTAACAACTACTACATAATATTTGATTCTCGAATCCCCTTGAACACACACACAAAAATTCATCAAAATCGCTCCAGTCGTTTAGGAGGAATTCAGTGACATACATACGTATACAAGTAATATACATACTATATAGATATATGTGAGGCAAGTGTACATGTGAGAATATATACACTTACCATAAGTAAATGTGTTTTTGTGATGTTACACAAAAAAGGACAAGGTTCCTAAATGTTTTATACCTACTACTCCAAAAACAGGAGATTTTTTTCATTCCTGGGCTTTTTTCAAACTAAACTAAACGTATTTAAAGGGATCGTTTACAGTAAACAAGCATAAAAATTTATTCATGGCAAGTGTATATGTGAGAACACGTTCAAGCTTTTAGTGGGGACAAACATTACTTAAACGTCATCCGGAGCTGACCTCGTCTACCGGAAACTTAGATTATGTTTGCAATAGAGACACCAACACTAAAGCCTACAGAGATTAGCTATGATGACCATAATTTTTTAAAAAGTTAGTGTAATATTTAACGTTTAGTCTAAGAATATGACATTACTAGCTTCTACCTGCGGCTTCGCCCGCGTTTTCACAGAAACCCGGTGTGCGATCGGGATTTAAAATAGCCTATATGTTAATCCAGGTCACAATCTATCTGTCTTCCAAATTTCAGACAAATCCGTTCAGCCATTCGAGCGTGAACGAGTAAGAAACATCCATACATCCATACTTACAAACTTTCGCATTTAATAGGAAGGATAATTATGACATTACGAATTGTACTGTAACTCGCATCGTTAATAGAGGTTCTAGGTTGAAGGCACTGGTAGTAAGCATTGGTTTGCTATCATCTCTGCTGTAGATTTAACCCAAATTAAAAATAATTGCCCATCGAGGTGGTCAAAACTTAAAAAAGTATTCCTGACTGCGACTTATATACTATTTTTGTTTTCATGTAGGTGTGCAGTTTTCTCATACAAGTAGTTTTTTATTTAAAAAACTACTTGTAAACTAAATACTAAACTAAACTAAACTAAAAAGTAGTTTAGTTTAGTTGAAAATGAGTTAAAAAGTTGTTAAATACATAATATTTTATTGGTTGCGAATTTTTAGATATTTGTTTTTCATATATTCTCTTTATGTAAGGGGTTAATCTTTGGAAAACCTGGCTTCACACGATTCTTAAGTGTGTTTAATATATTCCAAGTACCGCAATGTCACCAAATTAAGGCGAAGTTTTCGGGTTCAGCTAGACTATATACCTGAGAACTACCAGGAGACTAGCACAAATCAGTAGCGGCATACAGTTCTCGCAATACTTAAATGCGTCAAGGTTCTTTCTTTAGTCTGGCGAAGGTACAATCGAGTGCAAAAATCGAATTACGACTTTCGGGGGTAGTTTAAAAAGATTTTTTATGTTTGTTGATATAGTTTAACTGAAATAGTAAAAAAAATAAAAAGAAACAGACTCATAATAAACAAATTGTAGGCCTTTTAATATTCTGCAAAAGGTCAATGACACCGCATGATGCACGGCGAACAGCTGAAAGCGCTAGCTTTTTAGTGACAATAACTATGTTTTTAATGTACTTATCTTTATTTTTAGTTTTTGTTTTTTTTATTTACGTTGTTAGGTACCTATTCCGAGTCCTTGTATATGTATTCATAATATAAAATACAACATTTATAACACAAAACAAAAGTTTTACACAACGCTATACTCAAGCAAAAGAGACAAAGCACGATCATAAACGATATGAGCGAGAGCGCGGTACTCTCCCTCACTTCCCTACACTTTTCCCTACCGATAGGTATCGTGAAATGAATTCTGCGCAACGTGTTACTTTGGAGACTCATGTAAGTTTTGTATGAACTTTACATTTATAACTAGCGGGTTTGCCGCGTAATTATTTATATACTTTTTTACAACTTTTTATATTTGTGTTATTCTGATGTACAAACTATATTTTTGTATTTTTATCTAACCGTTCATCAGTTTGTGAATGAAAGAGTAACAAACATCAATCCATCCTCTCAAACTTTCGGATTTTCAATTAGAAGGATTCTTTATTTTACACCAATACTCTATGGTTACATATTCTCTAAGACCAGTCCGGAACACATTAGTAGCAGCAGTGTTGTCTTTCTACCCTATTTGTTTACCGGCAGGTCACATTACGTGATAACTTCACTAACTATTAGGTAATTTTTGTGTTCTTACCCAACTTCTGAAATGGGATACTCTTGGAACTTTATTACGTCTGTTTCCCGTAATTTCAGGTGACCTTTCCGACGACTTTATAGAATTACGCAAGGGAGGAATAGCTTCAACCTTGTAAATAGGAAAAATTTGCTTCAAATAGCGAAACGATTTTTTGTATAAAACGTAGAAAAAGGGACATAAAATAGAATTTACGACAAATCTTCACTAGAATTTTTGTGTAAATTCTTTCTGGGTGAAGATAATTATTAAATTATACCGAGTATTATCAATTCTAAAATACCTATGCGTAATATGGGCAGAAGTTTTTTTTTATGATACAAACAAGCAGACGGATTTCCTAATGGTGAGAAATTCACACCGCTTAGAGACACTAAAGTTGGTAATGGTGCGCTGCCAACCTGAGGCCAGGATGTTAGGTCTGGAGCAAAAGTAAGTTTACCGGCTACCTTACCCTCCAAACTGGAACACGTCGACGTCTAGCATTGGACGTTATGGTGGCAAGAATAGGTAAGGCGGTGGTACCAATCTGGGCGAGTCGCTGAGAAACTCTACCACCTAGTAGGATATCACGATGCTAATGACGGTAAGCCTATGCTCGCCTTTTACGAGCTGCCTGGCAGAAAGGCAGATGGTCTATTCTGCAAAGAGTCTGTAGTCAAAGTTAACTTAATACCAATAGACCATAGAGGCGATACCAATGAATTATGTAAATCATAATAGAGAAACTCGACCTTTTCGAGGTTTGAAACACGAGGGCTCTCATGGCTTCGATATAAGTTACAACACCCGATACCTTATGGTATTACGTAAGGTTAGCGCCACTAACGTTCATAATAACTCCTTTGTATTTTAACCTTTAGTTCGTATTAATTTGACATTTTGGGAAACTCTATCCATTATACAAAATTATTATAGGATTTATAACATTGATTTATTCAACTTAATACTTAACAATACTGAAGTTAAAACTTGATACTTTTATAGAAATTTATGGTAATTATAAATCACCACTGTGGTCTAGCGGTCCAGGTGTTGGGATTGACTTCACGAGGTCCCGAGTTCGATTCTCGGGTCGGGTAACAATAAGAAAATGTGTTTTTTAAAATTTTCTAATAAAAAAAGTTGCTCGAGATTAGATCCCGGGTCCCAATTCCTAATTTTTTTGTTTTTTTGTAAACAAAAAAATTAGAAATTGTATGTTTTCTGATAAAAATAACGTTGCCCGGGATTGGATATAAGCACGGTTGGCGATAGGCTTGCCACCTATCACATTGTGGGACTTAGTGTCTGCGGCTAGTCGTGGGCGTTGCCTACTTCTTCGTTGATGTGGGCGTGAAGATACTATTTTTATATAAATTCCATTCATTTCCATTTCCATTTCGAGTAGTCATCGCATTACGCCAATATGGATAGACCAATTTCACTAAACATTTTTTGCTGTGTTGTTTATTGATAAGAGGAGGTTCTTAAGAATAAAGAACCGGAAGATTGCAGAGAAATGGGGAAACAATGCCTTATTTATTTATTCAAAAACTATTAGTACGTGTTAAAGTAAAGCGTTACGAAGTTCGCAGGGTCGGCTAGTACTTAATACTGTTATAACATTAGTCAAAGCTACGTAATAAATAAAAAATTGCAATCTTCATCCACATGCCGACGATAAATTAATAAAACGGTATGTTAGTTTTTGCAATCTCGTTGATCCGTTACTTATTTAAAAAAAATATATAGCATTGGCGCAGACAAAATTCCTAGACTTATAAAAAAGGGTTGCTAGGTATAAAATAATAAAATAAGTTTAAAACTTTACCCTCATTTATTTATTTGAACTGAAAAGAAATAACAGTATTTTCTGTTCTCAATATAACCATGGGTTATCTTACTTAAAGTCTGTCAAACCCACGATTATCAGACTTTTATGTGCAATATTTAAGAGTCTTGTCTTCGGCTATTCGTGGGTGCCCCTAGTACCTACGATTAACCGAAGACACTAATGCCCGATTTCACCAAGAGCCCCTATATTTAGAGGACCTTTTAACGTGTTTTAGGGGACGGTTTTATATTGAAACAGTCCCTTAAGTAACGTTAAAAAGTCCCCTAAAGTATAGGGGCTCTTGGTGAAATCGGGCATAAGTCCCACAATGTGATAAGTGGCAAGTCTATCGCCAACAGGACACACATCCAATCCAGAACAACATTTTTTTCCCTCATGAAGTCAAATCCAACACCGCTAGACCACAGAGGCGATCTAAATGCTAAATAGCAAAAAATAGAACATTTATAGATCCTTCATGCCTGTCTGTCTGTACGTATTTTACAGTCAGTTTATTCAGACTTTTAGTAATATATACATACATATATACATATCTTCACGCCAAGTCCCTTACGGGGTAGGCAGAGAGTATTGAGTGCCAGACCTCACGATCCTGACAAACCTGTCTTGCTTCCTTCACATTCATAACCCTTTTCATACAAACACGCCGGTTTCGGAGACTCTTGGCACCACCTTCGGATAATATCCGATTGATCTGATCGTGAAATGTCAGCCTTGGTCTCCCCGGGTACCTACATCCATCGACATTAGTACTATATAGATTTTGGGATAGTAGATATATTGTTTGTAACCCCTTTACGATTTTTATACAAAAACATTAAAAAAATAAATCAAGGTCATACACATGGAATATAAAAAACTAACAAAACATAAACGTGTGCTACAGACCTTTAGGTAAAGGTTTAAAAAAGATTGAGGTTCTTGAAATCATTCCTTATCAGTCAATCGCTGGAATCCTATTAATATTATAAATGCGAAAGTTTGTAAGTATGGATGTATGGATGTTTGTTACTCTTTCACGCTCGAATGGCTGAACGGATTTGTCTGAAATTTGGAAGACAGATAGATTGTGACCTGGATTAACATATAGGCTATTTTTAATCCCGATCGCACACCGGGTTTCTGTGAAAACGCGGGCGAAGCCGCAGGTAGCAGCTAGTATTTGATTATTTTTAAGTTTTTTTTCTCCTAATTTTAAATTGATAGCATAAGAACGATAATAATGACATAATCTTTGTAGCGAT
>NJDC01007323.1:84367-95383 GCA_002245475.1 Calephelis virginiensis
CTAACCCGCTCTGCGGTACTTTTACGGGCCAGAATTGCAGTCCAACGGACTGGCAGGGATCGCGACGTGCACGCTTCTGGCCAATGACCCCCTAGGATAGTAAATAGCAATAAGGAATTTATGTAAACAGATAAATAGAAATTATAGGAAAAAGTGTAAAATTAGTAAAATACTATAATACCAAGACAAAAAAAAGTGTACAACTAATTATTTTTCCTGAAATAAATAAAAGAGAGTACTATAGTGAAAAAGAATAAAAGAGAGGAATGATAGAAAGAACAAGTATGCAGAATGTCATTACGAACAGAATAAAAGCGAGAACTGGTTTGAAAGGAAAGCAGAATAGAAAGTCTCTGACTTTGTTAGAGGAACGGTACAAAAAAAAACTAAAAACCCACCACCCACCTCCGCGACCAGAACATGAATATAAGAAGAGCTCGGGAAACAGTATAAATTGTCACGTTCTTTACATGTGACAAGGGTTGTCAAAAGGGTAGGGTTGTCACATTTAAAGAACGTGAATATAAATTATATTGTTTTCCGAGCTCTTCCTATATTCGTGTTCTGGCCGCGGAAGTGGGTGGTGAATCTTTAGTTAGGCTTGTCACATTCTGTGTCGTTTGGAGGATTATATGCCACAACAGTTACACTGCTTACGCGGAATTAGCAAAATAAAGGCTTATTTTACATCTGTTATAATGGATTTCCGCAAAGTAACGCCTGATTCAATGAAATATTTACGATATTTATTTATCTATAGGGAAATCAATCTACCCAGTCTTGTTTCTACGTGAGCAGACTACGCACCTTTTAACTCAAACTTGTCAGTCCTTTGATAAGTTTGTGTAATCCACTATTGGAAATTGCTCTCAGTCCAAGCCTTGTTCAAAATATTTCTCATTTAATAAAGAATTGATGTAATTCGTTTCATAGTTGGTCGAGTGGCTAGCGTACACGCCTAACTACGTCGTCGTCGGCTCGAGTTCGATTCCCGACGGGGGCAAGCATTTATGTGATTGACATTTAGATGTCTGCATTTCCGAGTCTGGGTGTTTATCAAATTTATTCTGGTATCTATTAAAGTAGTTCTATGTATTAGAATCGTTGACTAGCATCCATCACGAGCATATAATTTGCTTACTTTGGGGTTAGATTCAATTTGTGTAACTTGTCCAGAGATATTCATTTATTATTATTATAGTATGATATATTAATCTGTGGTTCAGTTATTTTTTCATTTTGTGCTTTACCTTTGATATCATATCAAAATCTATAAACTTTTTATTTCCAAACGTCTATAATATATACTTTTACTCTTCCACGGCTTTGTGTACATAAACTGTGTCGATCGTCATAACGAAGTTGTTTGATTAAGATGATGACATACGGTTTAGAAACTTTATTTGTTAGCTGTTACCTGCGACTTCGTTCACACATTGGAGTGACATTTAATGGTTAGAGCTAAGAATAAAACGTTAGGTAGAAATTATCCTAAATGTTTTTACCCGAACTCTAAGTTGCTACTTCAAAATTATGCTAAAATCCATTCAGTAGTTTTTGCGGGAACAGTTAACAGACAATTCGCAAAAATCTTTAATAAATTTTGTTCATGGTTTTTCAAAAATATTCCATTTACAGTAGTACTATTTAAATTATGCGCTTCGCCTATATTCGTCAAGCTTCGGAACTCCGAATGTATTTTAAAGATATAGAGTTGATATTACCCATAATTAATCATTTCGCTTAAACTTAGATTAGGTCAGCCAATTTAAAAATAAAAGTATAAAGTGTAAAAAGAGTAAAAAGTGTAAAGCCGAAGCGCATAATTTAAATAGTAGTAGGTACTGCACAGATTTAGTTTTCTTACTGTGTTTTATTGTATATCTGTAAATAATTTTAGAAAACTGAAAACTGCAAAAAACCGATTCCAGTCATTTCACTACTATATCGCCATTCTATCTTTCTGTCAGACCAATTAATTCACCGGGGCTAAATATAATACAAAAAAGGTTTAGAATTTTTTCCTTAATTTTAGGAGATGCTATTTCAAATAAAAAATAGTTTTAAAACCCGTTGAAAATGACGTAAAATCGTGTTATATATAGACATATATAATATGTACAATAGGAGAATCTGCATCCTCTTTATTTTTATTAATCGATTAAAAACGAATGTTAGCTAATCTAGCCGGAACATATTGGAATATAATATTATTGATAGGCTATGTATGGTAGAGTTAAGGGTTACGGCTTCACGTATGTTGTCATGTGGTCTTAATATTATTATAAAACATTCCAGCATAGTAAATATCCATAAAATCCTATGAATAAAATATAGTTGTTAAACACTTGTAATAAAAATTCATAGTCTGAGTTTAATATTTCATCTTTAGTATTACAATCAGAGTTAGATCGTTAGCAAGGCAGCTTACATAAAACACCTTGATATATTAAACATCTGAAAATACATATAGATATTGCTTTAGCAATTACAATATTGAAATTTGTAATTTATATTTTGTTTTTTCACAAAATTTTAAGTTACAAGATAGTAAAGAATTGGAAAAAAAATGGAAATAGATCAAAAGATAACAAAAACATAAGGCATTCAATTTGCAATTTCGTTTACAATTTTTTTCGAAAGATACTCGTAGTTTCGAAAGATACATTTCACGATCAGATCAATCGGATATTATCCGAGGGTGGTGTCAAGAGTCTCCGAAACCGGCATGTTTGTATGAAAAGGGTTACGAATGTGAAGGAAGCAAGACAGGTTTGTCAGGATCGTGAGGCACTCGATACTCTCTGCCTACTCCGTAAGGGACTTGGCGTGAAGATATGTATATGTACTCGTAGTTAGAAATTTCGCTAAGGTTGCCATAAATCTTATAAACATTCCGCTAATAGTTAATAATTATACTTTATAATTAACAAAATTATAATCTACGTTGTTGACATCATTAATAAGGAGTTTTTAACATAGATGATAATTCATGTATTATTAAGTGAAACTTAAAAACCACTAACTGGATAACGATAAAATTAGTATAAGACCACCTCGAAACTATAACATACCAATTAAAAAAGAAAGACCAACAACATCGGTTCACTATCGGCCGAATAATCGCGTAACAAACATAAAAAAAAAACATATTCTATGAAACCTTTTTCTAAAATTTGGTGAAACAGGAATAAAGCAATATCAAAATTGACGACGAATATATCTGGTGGCAACTTAAAGCCGAACACAATTTTAAACGTCGAATTTGAAAGAAACTTTTAACAAGTTGTTCGACTTAAATTGCTATTCTCGTTCATACGAAGCCATTTTATTATATTTATTTGAATCTTCATTCTACAAGAACTTAAAATATTGTTAATAATACATAATCACTAGCAACTATTAATTGACGTGATATTGGCAACTGGATTTAATAGATGTAGATGTAATTAATTTATTCTGGTATCTATTTAAGTATTTATATATATTAGTGTCGTTGACTAATATCCATAACACAAGCATATAATATACTTACTTTGGGGTTAAATTCAATTTGTGGAACTTGTCCAGGGTTATTTATTTATTTATTTATTTATTTATATGAATAGCGTGACTGCTTTGCATCAGACAACTGACCAACTAGTATGATTATTTTTAACCCCCATGGAAAAATACATAGACGTAATTTGGACGTGTGGAAAATAGTTACGTCAGAGGTTTGTTCTAGTTGTATATGGTTTGATTATTATAATAATATTATTACGTGATGCTAAAACTTTGGACCCCTATTTACAAAAACTGGTCGAACAAGGGAGTATGAAATTTGGCACACTTATAGTTTATGTGCAGGAGAATTGCAAAAACGCTAATATTTTTCAATAGCAATGCTTATAAAGTACATTAAATTGATAAATGAAACATTACCCACCACTACCATGCATTTGACACACACAAACAAATATATTGATGATAACGACAAAAGATCATAGATGGCGCACTAAAAAGTTTGGCAACAAATTAGTTGGTCTTGAGAAATGAAGAGGGCGTTCTTATCAACAAGATATTAAAACTTATTATGTTCGAATTTCGACCAATGAGCGATCACTATTTATTATAATACAAGAGCTACAAAAAGTTGTATTAATACCGTAGAGTCGGTGATAGCCGCATGAAATTAATAATAGCGTCACAGCCATTTTAATATTTTTTATTTTATTATTTTATCACTCACTTTATATTTTTTTATTCTACAACTAGCCTTTCCGGCGAACTTCATATGGCTTTACATACATTGCAACAAATAGTTTGTATGGACAACATTGAAGTGTGGTTTTTCCACCTTTCGCTGCAATTTTCCCGGTTTTTCGCGTATATGATATCTCTCCTGAGAACAAAAAAGAATTAACAAAATCGGTCAATCCATTCAAGCTTGAAACGATGACCACGCGAAATGGGGATTCATTTATATATATATATATATAAATAAAGAATACAAAAAACAAAAAAGGATCTTCATATTCACATCCCCGTAGAAGGTTGAGGCACGGCAAAGGCACTCATGACTAACCGAAGATACTAAGTCCCACAATACGATAGGTTAGAAGCCTGTCGCAAACCGCCGCACATGCCAAATCCCGGGCAATTATATTAGAAAATCAAAAATACATATTTTCTAATTTATTTGTTGCCCGATCCGGGAATCGAACCCGATACCTCTAGAAGCCAATTCCGGCGCCGGACCGCTAGATTAAAAAATAAACTTTACATTCAATGCTTACGTGCATAATGAAACAATTAAGCATCTAATCTACTAGTACTACTAGTAGTACTAGCTACTGGTCTTAACGATAGATCTCAATTTAAAAATAGGTGATAAATGCATTTACCAAAGTGATTTTTTAACTTTTGTTTCTTAAAATCGGTATCGTTTATTACTATTATCGAAGATATCACATCCAAATATGAAAATGATTTCACAATAGTTACTCAAAGAACATAGCTTGAAATTCAAAAACCAGGAATATTAAATTACGAAGTTCCTCGTATGTTTTTGTCAGTTGCTACACCGCAGCCGCATGTGCCGAGTGAAATAAATTTTCAGAACATTAATTTATAACAACAACTGAGAGAAACTGTATAACTTTATTTAAATAACCTTTTATCTTATACCCTGCTTTCATTAATTAAAGCTTAATATCTCTAAGTTCTACAATGTGACAAGTTGAGAACCGTTTTTTTTTTCAATTATAGATAATGAAAGTAGTTATAATGTATCAGGGTCACAATTATCTCCTTCCATCCAAACCTTGAGCTTTTGCGCTGTCTTGTCCCATTTAAATGTATTTTTGATGAAGATGGAAGTCAAATGGATTTACTGATGGTAAGAAATTCACGCTGTCTAGAGACACCGAGGGTGGTAATGGTGCGTTGCCAGCCTAATGCCGGGATCTTAGGCCTAAAGTAAAATTAAGTCTACCGGCTACCTTACCCTCTGAAACGGAATACGTCAACGGCAGGCATTGACGTTATGGCGGCAGGAATACCTATTACCTACTCTATCACCTAGTAAGACGTCTCGATGTTAGTGACGGTAAGCCTATGCTCGCCTCTTACGAGCTGCCTGGCAGGAAGGCAAATGGTCTTATTCTGCAAAGCAGCCCGGATCAACACAGGGAAAACTATCAAAATTGTTTTGTTACGGGCCAAGTAATAACGTTACAAACATACAAAAAACACACAGTCGAATTGTAACCCTCATCAATGATTTTGAAGTTGGTTAAATATCATTCTACTTTTATGTTTAGCAGTTCCATACTCCAACACGATCAACGTTGTGAAATAAAATATTGCTCACATAATAACACAAGGAATAAAAACAATCTTGTTGTGCATAAGTCTCGTCTCCACAGAATCAGTTATTCTTTCATGGGCCAATGTATACGTTTTTACAATAAACTTCCCGAGCATATTAAAGACTTACCATTTAATAAATTTAAAAAATGTATTAAGATAAAGAAATGCTTGGGATTAATTGCTCCTCATGCCAATCTCTGCAAATTATTTGTGAATGTAATAAACTTTTGTAAATTAGATTTATAAGAAAAAAGACAAGCCCGCTGAGTTTCTTTCGCCGGATCTTCTCAGTGAGTGGCCGCGTTCCGATCCGTCACATAAATCTTTGTGTATATCTACGTGAATAAATATATTTAAATATATTTTGAATTTGAATATTCTACTCGAGCCCCATCTACAACGCTCTACTTTAGTTATAGCAAAGTGAATTTTGTTGCCAAAGATTTTTCAATTGTGTCGTTTTGTTAATTTAATACGTTTATAAAAACTTTAACTAAATTTACAAATTATTTAACTCCTTTAAGAGATATCGTTAGTCATAAGTGTCCTAATATTTTGTAAATTTTATTTTAAATATTATTTTTTTAGTCTGAATTAGTTTTTACAACTCATAACATATAGATCTTGCCATATATAAGCAAGAATAAAATTGTTTTGTTTTTTTTGCTCATTGTAGTTGCTTTCATTACTGCCTAGTTGATCGAGGTACAAGCGTAGACGCCTAACTTCACCAACCATTCATAATGCTACGGTTCGAGTCCCGGCGGGGTCAGGCATATGTGTGAGTTTTTAGAATTATATAGACGCGTTACAAGAATCTTTATATAGATCTACGTAATAAAAGCTATTTTGAATTTGAATTTGAATTTGCTAATAGACTAAAACATTGATTAAGAATACTAAAGTTTACTAATCTACCACCAAGTAAATTGTAATTTCAATTCAATTATTTTAAATATAAGTTCTTTTAGCATATTTTGTAAAGATTTCTTTAAACTTTTTATAGCAACAATAGGATCCTGAAAAGTAAAAAAAACTGTTACAAAATTTACTATAATTTATTAATTCTTAAACTTACTTTAAATGTCATTTAAGGCAGGTTTGCCAGGATAGTGAGACTTGACACTCGATACTCTCTTCCTATCGAGTAGGGGACTCGGCGTGAAGATATATACGTATTTATGTAATTTAAATTAGTAAAATTGCAAACATAGGTGCAAATTTCATGACCATATAACACAAACCTATCTTCTGTAACTTTTTTTAAAAAAATATCTGTATCTGTATTGACGAAGTAATCACGCAATAAAAGCATAACAAATTCAGCTACGTAAAAGTAAAGTATCTTCACGCCTATATCCCCTAAGCGGTTGGCAGAGGCACAATGTGATAGGTGGCAAGCCTATTGCCAACCGGGCACATATCCAATCGGATAGCAACGTTATTTTTGCTATAAAATTAAAAATATAAATTCTAATTTTTTTCTTGCCCGACCCGGGAGCAAGCTCGGGACCTCATGAAGTCATGTCCGACGGCGGGCTACTAGATCACAGAGGCGAACTACTAAAACTCGATTTTAATAAGATTAGATCAGATCCAGATTTAGTGTCAATGAAACCATCTCGATAGGACACTCTTTCCTAACCAAAATAATTTATAAAATCAATCCAGAACTCACGGAAAAATCGATTAACTTAAATAAAACAAAACTGTGTGTCAAACATGCAACCTGAAGGAGGTTTTTCTAAGTCGGTTAAAAATGAATTTCCATTTGTCTTGGTCTTCTCTTGGTCCTCGCAATAGGCTTGAACTGTTGCAACCACATCGAAACAACATTTTAGAATGGCAATAACTTTCGTTTCTCGCAACGTATTTTTATTTTAGCACTTGCCCTGTGCTTGGGATAAATTTCTATAAATTTTAAAGAAATGTGAATTTCATCTGTAATGATGAACTCATTTGGTGGGTACTCAGAATTGTGTATCTATAGGACATAACTACCCGCGTTAACGGGTTAGAAAGGAATTAAAAATTTCGCCACGGGACTTGAATCCTCAGTAGCTCAATTGGTTAGAGCATTCGTCGGCTTGAGACGAAAGGTTACAGGTTCAAATCCTGTCTGGGGCGAAATTTTTTCTTTCTTTAAAATTTATAGAAGGTTCGTAGGACCAAAAAAAACTAGCATTCGTATTTAATGAAATGAAAAATACTTATTTATGAGTGTTAAACAGGTGTTACAAAATTATTTAGGCATTCCAACATATTCTACCAACTTGTGGTGTGCAAATATTTTAAAGCAGGACAATTTTTGTCGACTCAGCTAGTCCTATCCAACTAATATTGTAAATGCGAAAGTTAGTATGTTTGTTTGTTTGTTACTCCTTCACGCAAAAGCTACTGAACCGACTATTAAAAAATTTGGCACACTCATAGAGGGTAACTTGGATTAACACATAGGATAGTTTTTATCCTGAAACAAGGTTCCTGTAGGTCCACGCGGGCAACGCCGCGTTCAACAGCTAGTATGCGTATAAAAAGAAAATGTGTTGACGAATTGGTAACATCCCTTAATAACGACTGACTTGACTAACTTGTAGAGTCCGTCATTTGGGTAAAAGCTATGTTGGCTAGCTTTTTTTGAAATTATTAATATGTTGCTAGCTTCACGGATTTTACAACTTCGGTCGTTTGGATAAATGCTACGGTGACTCGTTTTTTTTTTGAAATGACTAATGTGTTGCTAGCCTCACAAATTTTATAACTTCGGTCGTTTGGGTAAGTGCTATGGTGGCTCTTTTTTTTGAAATGACTAATATGTTGTTAGCCTCACGAATTTTACAACTTCGATCGTTTGGATGAATGCTATGGTGACTCGTTTTTTTCATATAGTAATATGTTACATTAGTCACGTCTTGCTAGCCTCACGAATTTTACAACTCCGGTCGTTTGGATGAATGCTATGATGGCTCGTTTTTTTTTAAATAACTAATATGTTTCTAGTCTCAGGATTTTACAACTTGACCGTCATTTCAATTTAGATGATTACATTGGTGGTAAATTTTGTAATTTTTGAATCAATGTCACTATTTCATTTAGAAGCAATACTTTTTAAAAATAAGCATGTTTATTAAATAGCATATTCTATTAGAAAAATATAACAAATGACATCAAATATTCTGCTGACGACTTTTAAAATTCGACTAACGCTGGTGAGTATTAAATGTGTTTTATTTTGTTATCTCTGTCCGCCAGAAAATCCCTACAAATACATATACAAAACATAACATTCAGAATTTGTAAAACATTAAATTGAAGTGTAGTAAAATTGCAAACATTAAAAGAGATCGCCTCTGTGGTCTAGTGGCCCGACGTCAGACATGACTTCTCGAGGTTCCGGGTTCGATCACCGGGTCAGACAAAAAAGAAAGAAATTGTATATTTTCAATTTTCTAATAAAAATAACGTGACCTAAGATTAGATATATGATACCGATTGACGATAGGCTTGACCTATCTAACTTACCTAACCTAACCTAATTCTTAGGGGATATGAGCGTGAAGACAATTCTTTTAAACTACAAAATAGGCGACTCTAATTGCTGCTTTGCCAAGTAAACAAAAACTACGCACTTTGAAGTATAAATCCAAAAGCACTTGACGGAATTTGATCAAATTTATATGGAATGATGAAATGACTACCTCACGAAAAAAAAAAATTAAAATATATACATAATTTAAAATATAAATGACTTGATAACCATCTTGTTTTCGGCGTTGATTAAAATACGCGTTGTCAAATGTAACTCAAAAATCACTTTTTAATTGTTGATTAAATTTAGGTACCATCTCTGAATTATGACCTATGTCACTAAAAAGAATAATTAAAATCTTGTCATAATTGACGTAGTAATCGCATACGTTTATAATATACAAAAACAAACAGTCGAATTATTAATGTCATCCTTTTTCAAGTCTGGTAAAAATCAACTTCAGTTTTGTGTAATTCGTCAGCTAAGTTACCGAAGATACTAAAAAAAATGTACTTGAAAAAGCACTATATAGAAATTGAACGCCGATTTCAATAAAAAAAATCGAGTTAGTTTATCCAACAAAAAGTTCTAAGGAATCAGAAACATACAGTACAGATAAGAAATATTTAAACACACCAAAATTGCAAAAACCGACCCCAACTATTTCATTAGGTACCACGTCGCGATTTTATAATCCTTTTAACGTAAAACTTTTACGAGACGGTCTCAATGTTTGGTCTGTGTGTCGCATGTCGCGTGACGGTAGGTCGCGGAGTAGGGATAAAGTGAAATGCGCTCGTCAGAGCGGGGCTGTTAAATATCTATAATGTGAGAAAAAAATTCACTTTTACCGTGGTTTCATAAAACCACACAATCTTTTTCTTTTAAAAGACTACATAGGTCCACATTTGATCAATATCTTACTAGTAGCTTTGAGTTATGCTTTATTAAGTATTACTCAAAAACCACTAGTCAGATCATGATAAAATAAATAAGGGAACACTTCAGAATCATGACCTATCATTCTACAAAACAACTTTTTTTAACTAACCACCTAGTAAGACGTCACGATGTTAGTGACGGTAAGCATATGCTCGCCTTTTACGAGCTGCCTGGCAGGAAGGCAGATGCTCTATTCTGCAAAGGAGCCCGGCCCAACACAGGGAAACTATCAAAATTATTTTGTTACGGGCCAAGTAATCGCGTGACACACATACAAAAAATACACAGTCAAATCGAAACCCTCATTAATGTTTTTGAAGTTGGTTAAACATCATTCTACTTTTATGTTCAGCAATTCCACGCTCCAACACAAACAACGTTGATCAATGTTTAGTCTATTAGCAATATAATTATTGCTAATAGACTAAAACATTGATTAGGTATACTAAAATTGACTAAATACGAGTATAAAACCCAATAGAATTAGTTTCATCCCAAGAGAATAATTCGATCGTGCTAATAACATGTAGGTACAGTTTATGAATCCCTTGGGTGTAGTTTTGTAGTTTTGCTTATTATACTAAGCTTTTAAGCATATAGGATTTCGGGTTGTTGAAGTAATAAAAAACTAAGAAGAGAACATATTTCTTTTCATAAACGAGGACGCAAACAGGCAATCAGGTCACTGATGG
>NJDC01007323.1:97847-114681 GCA_002245475.1 Calephelis virginiensis
AATTGACTAATTTCACTCAATATTAGCACGAAATTCAATAAATATGAAAAAACTTCGAGCATATTTTCTCTTGATGGCGCCAAAACTCTTTTTTTACTTCTTACGGGAATGTCGAACATTGTAGTTGCAGGTATAGACCACTCCTATTCTTGTCTATTGAGTGAAAATAAACATAAAAAAAGTAAACGAAACGCCTTGTATCTTGATACGTCCAATTTATTTAAAGAGAAATGTTTTCGATGAATATTGTCATTTTTTTCTGATCTGATAGCCCATTAAAAAAACTAAATTTCAATACATAAACTTCATTCGATCGGAAATTCAAACCTACCTCGACACCAGTAGTTGAAAATTGAGAGAGATGATAGATACCTATCTAAATATTTTATATACGCAATATGTTAAGCACAAAATTTAATACTTTTTTCATACAAGTAAATATTACTATTGCTACAATAAGACAAAAAAAACGACATCAGGTGAAAGTTACCTTAAGTATTTAGTATTTACCTATAACTTTTCAAGGTTTTTAAAAGTGACTGAAATGTAGGTAAGCCTATTTAAGAAGACACAAAATGGTGCAATTTTCAAACTTAGCTTTATCCCTGCGTATTGCGTATTATTTCGACCATAATTAATTTTATTTATAAGTTATTCAATATAAATTGTTTTTGATAAGAACGCCATCTTCATTTATAAAAACCAATCTTTTAACGTTATCAATTTATGTATGTTAGTGTATGTCAAATGCATGGTACTATGTGTAATGTTTTATTTTTTTAATTTATTGCACTTTATAACTATCATTATTGAAAAATATTAGCGTTCTGCGCTTCTTTTACTCATAAACTGTAATTGTGCCAGATGTCATACTCCTACGTCCTCGCAATTTTCATAATGTGTCTAAATTTTTGCTTCACGTATTAATATTATGATTAATAGATGAACACACACTAGAAAAACTAACATGAAATTTGGGGGGGTTGCGTTAAAACTCACATCTCACTGGGGGAGCGGGAGGGACGAAAAATTACTATAAATGCCTCACCCCACTTTCTGACGATCACGTATCACATATTTAACAAAATTCCAATTCCAATTACACTTACATCTGCACACAGAGAACCTTTTGAGTTAAAATCAATTCGTTGTATAAATTGTATAAAATGCTACGCTTCATAAAGTTTCATAAATGTCATTGGCAGCGGCGAGCTAGCTTTATCAGCACGCTGTCACAGTGTGTTACCGACGTGATTCTTGGACTAGGACCAAACATGGCCTTTCGCGCTGTTTCCGTGCCTACTCTCTAATTTCTGAAAACAACATGGCAGAGTTCCAACGTATAACAAGTATTCTTAAAGCGCATACGTTATACCATTTGTGAATATCGGGTAAAAAAGAGTTATTTCATACTACCCTTTTACGCAGATTTTTAATTTCTTTTATTAGCAATGTTTTAAGGCAACTGGTTAAAAGTATACTGTCTACTTGCGAGACATAGTTTACACAAAACATTCCAAATATAGAACACCTCGCAGCACTAATAAGTATTACATAGGGGCAGCTGAGTACTTGCGGGTAGAAATCATTGCGTTTCAAATAAAAATAGTACGGTAGTAAATTTCATATTAAAAAAGTCGTCGCTAACAATTTGAATTTTTGCAATTTCTAAAGTAATTCCGTATCTTTATTAAAGCCTGTATTGCACCATACGTCAAATTCATCGAGTTTCAAATCTCAACGGCACTAATAAGTTTGAAGTTAGAGCCTTATCACACTGACGGATTACAAGCGTTTTTAATGCGGAGACGTCGCGAACACATAGCGTTTCTATTGTATTTCTGTTGGGCACTGGAGATAGTAAATATAAAACATGTCATTTGACAGCTATTTGTGTTACACTTTACCTAGTGATCATCACTAAAACGATACAGAATAACCCCGCTGAACGAGTCACACATATTAAGTCTAACCCAAGAGTAATCTGACTGTATGCTTGTGTTATGGGTGTCAGTCAACGATTTGAATTCATAAAATACTTAACTAGATACCAAAATAAATTAAATAAACACCCAGACCCGGAAGTGCAGACACACATATGCCTGACCCCGCCGGGACTCGAACCCTAGTCTTATGGATGGTTGGTGAAGTTAGGCGCGTACGTTTGTACCTCGATCAACTAGGCAGTAATGAAAGCAACTACAATGAGCAAAAAAACAAAACAATTTTATTCTTGCTTATATATGGCAAGATCTATATGTTATGAGTTGTAAAAACTAATTCAGACTAAAAAAATAACATTTAAAATAAAATTAACAAAATATTAGAACACATGACTAAATATATTTCTTAAAGGAGTTAAATAATTTGTAAATTTAGTTAAAGTTTCTATAAACGTATTAAATTAACAAAACGACACAATTGAAAAATCTTTGGCAACAAAATTCACTTTGCTATAACTAAAGTAGAGCGTTGTAGATGGGGCTCGAGTAGAATATTCAAATTTAAAATATATTTAAATATATTTATTCACGTAGATATATACAAAGATTCTTGTGACGGATCGGAAAGCGGCCTCTCACTGAGAAGATCCGGCGAAATAAACTCAGCGGGCTTGTCTCTTTTCTTATAAACCTAATTACAATTACATCTATAATTAATTTGTAGAGATTAATATGAGGAGCAATTAATCCCAAGCATTTCTGTCTTCTAAATATTCTGAAATCTTATAGTAACTCTTACCATACAACTTAAATTTAATACATTTTTTAATTTATCAAATGGTATGTCTTTAATGTGCTCGGGAATTTTCTTAATATGCTATACAAAATGGCAACTATAAAACTATTTGCGACGTCTTCGCCGCCCACTCGCAGCGTATCTGCTACACATCCGCCTTAAAAACGCTCGCAAACAGTCAGTGTGACAACCCTCCCAAAAATCGAACTTTCTGCTGTTTCTGAAATAAAATGAACCCAGATTAAAACAGCGGAACCGAACGTATATTTTTAGTTTAACAAAGCATGTTACGAAACAAATGTGTCGATGGTAGTTTATTTTAACAATAGCAACTTATACGAGTGTTTATTTGTATTGGAAGTTTACTATTGCGGTTCAGTAGAGATCTAGAGTTTTAGCATTGCTCCAACAGAATTCACGCTGATTGTTTATTTGAAACAAAGCGATTTATTTACCAACTGGAACGTAACATTAAATTTAAATTTGTATAAGCTTTATGTTACTGCTTCGTTTGTCTAGTACAGTCACGTTCAGATAAACCTGATCTTATGAAGTTGTTTGTTAACGAATTTCTATTTATTTATTTAAATAAATATTTCATTCTACAAATAAGTTTTTACAAAAACTGCAAAATAATGATTTTGCACAACACATAGTTAGCCTATCGCCCCTGTGCTTTGGCGGTCCGGTGTTGGACTTGACTTCTTGCCATCTCGGGTTCGATCCCCGAGTCGAGCAACAAAAAAAATTAGAGAATTGTATATATTCAATTTTGCGATAGGCTTGCCTATCACATTATGGGACTATTACTATACTTATTATGGGACTTATTGTCCATGCTAGTCGTAGGTGCCCTGATTGTGCCACTGTCTACCTCTTCGGTGATATGGGCGTGAAGATACTTACTTACAATTTACCTAGGAAGAAAAAGTGAAAATAAAAAGCCTTTGTCCTAAAAATCTGTAAGGATCGATTTAAACGTACTATTATTAATACGTAAATGCCAATTGAAACAAAATCATGGATAATGTGTGCGATTTGGTAGGTACTTTTATCTCACACGTTAAACCAGGTACCAACGGCACGCCAATCGAGCCTATGTGTAAAATGACGAACACTGACATTGCGACGGCAGAAATAGGTAGAACTGTAGTAATAATCTAGACAAATTACTACAAGATTATATTACTTACTCAGACTTTTTAATTTAGTAATTTAAACCACATTAACATTAAAAACAATAACACCGGCGGAAGACAAGCTCATCATATACCCAAACCAAAACCAAGCACGCTATTATGTTGTTCATAAAGTATCTTCACTACCATATCCCCGAAGATATAGGCAGAGGCACTACCAAGACACCTACGATTAGCCAAAGACACTAAATACCACAAAGTGATAGATCACAAGCCTATCGCTAACTGGGCACATATGCAATCCCGGATAACTACTTTAATACAAAATTGAAAATTTACGTTTTCTTTTATTTTTTGTTCGACCCGGGAATTAATCCCGGACCGCCAGGCCACTGAGGCGATGTGTTTTAAACATAACAAAAACCCTAAAATTTGACATTTGAATGACATAATCCAGTGAATGATGCTCTTAACATGGCATATTTAATGTATGGCATGTGGAATGTTGTGAATGTGAGCTCTAAGGACCCCTATGTCGCGGTTTCAATAATCGCTTCCTCTTGTCTTGACTCCCCATTGTCTACTCCCCAATCCCCACATGGAGCTATAGGCGTACTTGAATATTTTATCAGGATAGGGGTAGATCAATGCAAAAGCCAAAGCAGTTGCGTATGTAATTTTCATAATTCAAAAAGACACAAGAGGAGGTTATATGTTCGAATCTTATATTTTTAGGAATGTTAATCGATTTCACCGCCATTTCTGAACTGAATTAAAAAACAATTATTGATAAAAGATACTTCTGAGATGATTCCTTTTTCACCAAGCCTGGATCTGATGATAGAATTCCAAGGAAACCGAGAAAAATAGTTAAAGATTGTGTACTTAGTACTGTGCTTTAATAATTATTTTTGTTTTTAAAATTTTTACTTTATTTGAAGCATACACTTTTGTAACTACTGATCAGTATAAAGCTAGATAATGCGAAATGGATTAGGTTAGATTGTTATTTGTTTATGTTATTATGTTAATTGTTACATAAGTATCTTTACTAATAGCTTTAAAAAAATAATATAAATTAAGTTTTTGGGAGAGACAGTATAAACAAGTTTCATCGAAACGTATTTTTATTTGAGCACTTTGCCCTGTGCTTGGGACAAACTTTCTATAATTTTTTTAAAGAAAGAAAAAATTTGCTTGAGACGAAAGGTTACAGGTTCAAATCCTGTCTGGGGCGAAATTTTTTCTTTCTTTAAAAAAAATATAGAAAGTTTCATCGAAATTTGTTCGAGTTCAAATTTTAAATTTATTTTTACACTGAAATCAACATGCCACAGAAATGAATCGTTCAAATTATGAAATCACTTTTTTGGTTCATTTAGATAAGAACTAATACGTTTCGCCTTATCAAAAATAAATTAGTGCGTTTAAAAATATATTTATTTCATTTTTTTAATTTAGCGAGATTATACTTTCTTAATCAGGGAAAAGGGTGTCAAGTCTTAGTTTATATTTACAGAGACAGGAATTTAGGTAGGGATATGCGATATACAGCGATGTTTCAAATTCACTCGATGTTTTCGCTCGATGCATCGAAACGATTCGATGTTTTGAAAAGGTATTAATTTACTCGATGCATCGATGTTTTTTCATAAAATATCGAATCATTGGAAACCAGATAATCATTGTACTGTTCAGGTAGCTATGTTTTAATACAATTAAATCTGATTCTTCAGACAATTCTGACAAACCTGAAGATAACTTTTCTTTATGGGATGATCCCCACAAATTAGTACACAAGAGCTGGAAAACAGCGAAGTCTGACGATACTATTTCTGACGAGTTGTCTATTTACTTGCGTAGTCTCGTAGAAAGACTCAATGAGAACCCATTGGAAATTTGGAATAATCTGAAAATTCAGCTTCCTAAACTTCATAAAATTGCTTACAAATACTTGACCATGGTGGGAACATCAGTACCGTCTGAGCGTTTGTTTTCGAAAGCAGCTCAAATCGTTAATCAGCAACGAAACAGACTGAAAGCGAAACGTTTAAATAAGCTTTTGTTTTTGGAAAGTCTTCCAAAAGAATACTGGTTTTAAGTGTTACCGTCAAACATTGCCATTTTTTAAAATAAATCACCTACTACTTCACGAAAAGTCTTTCTTTTTTATTTTAGTAACAGATTCCTTAAACACACATACGAAAATCAAAAAGAAAAATGTTTTTCTAGGAATATTCTATAATAAAAAATGTGTTCAGGAGGCTAACTTACGCTTATGATACAATGTTAAAAAAGTACTCGATGTCTAGAAAACATCGATGTTTCTAACCGATGCATCGAAAAACATCGATCCACAGCCACGATGTATTGCATCGAAAAAAAACATCGATGTATTTTTCAAGTGGACACCCCTAAATTTAGGTTAGGGTTGAGCATATAATATTCTATTCAAGTTTTTGATTCAGGTATTTTCACATAATAAAAAATGTTAAGAACGTAGCAAGTATCAACTAAATTTTCAAATAGGCCAGTTTATTTAATTTACTATTTATTTCAAATTTATGCGCTATTTTGTGCAAAAGTGTACTTAATTCCATATGGCAACTCTACCAGTCAACCTAATTTTATTTGAAAGAATTTTAGGTAGCATTTTAAATTCATATCAACACATATATAACAAGAAAAATATTTAATATTACAAAAAATAAATATTATATAGACGTCATTCTATATCCTATTAATATTATAAATGCGAATGTTTGTATGTTTATTTGTTACTTCTTCATGCAAAAACTGTCCAAATGATTTTCATGAAATTTTCCACACCCATAGAGGGTAATTATGATTACCACATCGGATAGTTTTTATCCCGAAAAAATGTTCCTGTGGGACCATTAACCACGCGGGCAATAGCTATTACTTCATGATTTCTTTACCCGCAATTAATGTTTTTTTTTTAATTTTTCGGTACAATAAGTTCTTAACAAAGAGCATACGTTTGTGACAGGATTTAATTTGTAAGGACTATTCTCTATTTTCATCGGACTCTAGAAGTACTATTTAAAAGATATAAAATAAACCCAAACATAACAGATAATGATGCCAATTTTAGCAGTTCCTATGACGACCTTCCATCTTCAAAATCACATCAGTTGTCATAGTATTTCATTGTCATTAAAGTTAAGTAAGTAGGTAAAGGCAAAATCTAGCTTTATCGCGTAATGATAGCAGCTCTCAAGTTGTAAAATTTTATCCGGAAAAACATACCTACATTGAAACATTTTAATATTACCTACATATCTTATAATAAAAAATAACTTGTAATGACAATTCTGCTGTACACCAACTAAACTTATTTTACCTGTATGCTTTTTCCTATGAAACAAAAAGAAAAGAGATGGAACATTTTAGAGTTATCATTAATCCAGACATGCCAATTTGTGACGTTTTAATGAACCTTTTCGGAGAGATTTAAAGTCTTTAGAAATGTCATGTACAAACTATTCTGACAGCAATGAACGTGTTTTGTCTCTTTCTATTACTATCGTCAAAAGAAGATAGCGATAACTTAAAATTAGTTTAGCGAGTGCGCAACAAAATTTATACCTATTTCGGTTTTTGGGGTAAAGGGTGATGGTAAAAAGAATTTGGCATCCATATGCCAAATTCTTTTTTTTATTAGAAAATTGAGTTTTTCCAATTTTCTATTAAAAAAAACGTTGCTCGGGATTGGATATGTGCCTGGTTGGCGATAGGCTTGCCGCCTATCACATTGTGGGACTTAGTGTTTTCTGCTAGTCGTGGGTGCCCTGTTTGTGCCTCTGCCTACCTATTCGGAGATATGGGCGTGAAGATACTTTACTTAATATGCCAAATTCAGGTTGATAGGTTTGCGACGTAATGCATAACATATTTTTACATTTTATTAATTGTAAATGCAACTCTTACTTCAACTCTTGTCCTTTTTCGTTTGAGGGATTCCGGGAATGATGTAAAGTGATCCCGGGATTCCGTTTTTTTTCCGTATTTTGTTATTTAATAAAAACAAATACGCAAAAGGAGTCTTTTGCAGTTATTATTAGCTCCTGCTCATTTTTGTATTATCGATAGTTATGTTTTTTATATTATTTTATTTTAATGGCTAATAGTTGTAACTTGATTATTGTATTCATTATTAAATACAAATAATTGTTTTTAATAAATTCTTTATTGCCTCCGTGATCTAGCGGTCTAGGTGTTGGACTTGACTTCAAGATATCCCGGGTTTGATCCCCGGGTCGGGCAACAAAAAGAAAATATGATTAAATCAATTTTCTAATCAAAAAATGTTGCTCGGGATTAAATACGTGCCCGGCTAGCGACAGGCTTGCCACCTATCACAATGTGGGACTGGTGTCGTCGGCTAGTCGTGGGTACACCAGTTGTTCTTCGAGGACATGTGCGTGAAGATATTATTATACATCATTTTTGTATGAGTGGATTGGCACACACACAATCACACACGCATACCCAAAACCAAACTAAAAAGACATCAAGCTGAATTTTTAATGTGCTAGGAACTCTGTAGTTTTTAACTAGTAATTACTTTAACCTTCTAAAATAAGAAATTCTTATCCTTTTTATTGAATTACTTCCTTCTGAATAGACCAGACATAAACATAGCAGAAAAAGAAATAAGCTAAATACCAGAAAAAGTGATTTCGCTACGTCTCCTGCAAACAGAACAAAGGTATTTCATCCATTTAAAATTGAAATCAGTTTGAACTTTATTACCATCTGATAAAGGTTAAAACGGCACGTTAAAAGAAAGTTGTGCTGGGCGTAGAGATGCGGAAATCCGGCGTTGAATGCGTCGCAGCGAAGTCAATTAACTGACTGTGAAATATGCAAATGGAAGTATTTATTTTGCTTGCATTGACGATATTTTAACTTTCGCAGTGTCAATTTTGCTTTCAATTTATAGAACAAAGGATTGCTGGTTGATACTCATCATCAGCGTACATAGGTTTCTGCCTTTAGGTTATCGTTAATCATTTAAATAATTAAATTACTTATAACTACTACTACTACTATTACTTATACTAAATAATTAATTTATTTAAATAATTAAAAAGTTAATCGTGCCTTAAGTTTACGTTCACGTTACTAAACGTTAACGTAACAAGTTTTAGAATCTGTATACGTATGCAAAATAATGATTTTATTATTTATGGTATGGTTATTAAATTTATGGTAAGTAAGTTTTATTTTTACCACTCACTTTATTTATCTTTAGTATCGGTGTAGTTAACACCGTAGATTTTCTAGTAGTCTAGTATGTTCACGCCCATATCCCCGAAGAGGTAGGCAGAGGTACAACCAAGGCACCCACGACTAGCCGAAGATACTAAGTCCCACAATGTGATAGGTGGCAAGCCTATCGCCAACCGGGCACAATTCCAATCCCGACCAACATTTTTTTTTATTAGAAAATTGGAAAAATCCAATTTTCTTTTTGTTGGCCGACCCGGGATTCGAACCCGGGACCTAATGTAGTCAAGTCCAACACCCGGACCGCTAGACCACAGCGGCGATTAACTTTTTCAATCATTTAAATAATTGAAAAAGTTAATCGTGCCTTAAGTTTACGTTAACGTTACTAAACGTTAAGTAACAAGTTTCAGAATCTGTATACGTATGCAAAATAATGATTTTATTATTTATAAATAAATAAAATAAATATCCCTGGACAAGTTACACAAATTGAATCTAACCCCAAAGTAAGCAATTTATATGTTTGTGTTATGGGTGTTAGTCAACGATACTATTACATAGAAATACTTAAATAGATACCAGAATAAATTTAATAAACACCCAGACCCGGAAATGCAGATATCTAAATGTTCATCACACAAATGCCTGCCCCCGTCAAGAATCGAACCCAAGCCTCGCGGTTCGTCGATGCAGTTAGACGAACACGCTAGCCACTCGACCAACGAGACGGATTTATGGTATGGTTATTATATTTATGGTAATTAAGTTTTATTTTTACTACTAACTTTATTTATCTTTAGTATCTGTGTAGTTAACACCTTAGATTTTCAATTTATTTGGCTGCGTGGTTATGAGTCCTACATGAACATTTTTTTTGGGAGAAAAACTATGTATGTTGTCCGAGTTACTCTATATACGTGTGCCAAATTTCATGAAAATGGGTTCAGCCATTTTTGTTTGAAGTAGTTACCCCCGTTCCCCGTGTTGGTCCGGGCTCTTTTGCAGAATAAACCATCTTCCTTCCTGCCAGGCAGCTCGTACAAGGCGAGCACAGGCTTAATGTCACTAGCACCGTGACATCTTACTAGGTGGTAGAGTTTCACAGCTACTCGCCCGGATTAGTACCACCGTCTGACCTATTCCTGCCACCATAACGTCCAATTCTTGCCGTTGACGTGTTTCAGTTCGGAGGATAAGGTTGCCAGTAAACTAACTTTTGCTCGAGGCCTAACATTCCGGTCTCAGGTTGGCAACGCACCATTACCACCTTTGGTGTCTGTAGGCGGCGTGAATTTCTTACCATCAGGAAATCCGTCTCCTTGTTTGCCTTCCATTATCATAAAAAAATTAAAACAAACAAACTTGTAAACTTTCTCATTCATAATATTAGTAGGATAATGATTTAACATTTATTACTTACACTTGTTCTTTGCCCATTTTATTTCATTTTATCATGGCGCATACGGGGAATTCTCACATATAAAACCTACCAACTACATAATTTCACTAGCCGCTAGCATACTTGCCGTAAGTCCCCGTATACGGTGTAACAATCAACGAAACTGCGCCCTTATGCTCTCGAAAATAATTCACTTGATAACATTTGGTAAGTACAGGTTTCGTAACTAAAAGTTTTCTTAATATAGCTTGGGACATAATCTTAATCAAAAACTAAATATAAATTGAAAATCTTAGCAACACCATTAATTGTAACACCACTATTTCCCGTCTCTATAATTTATGAAAAAGACATCTTATTTGCAAGCAACGACCTAATGTTTACATAAATTGAGTTTGGCAGTCTGATATTAAGGGGATATTAAAGGGTACAGGTTCAAATCCAGTCACGGGCGATTTTTTTTCTTTCTTTAAAATTTGTAGAAGTGCTACATATAATTTTCATTTTTATTTTTCCTAACCTATTAAACGTGGCGTGACTAGTAATAACGTTTGTCGATAGATTTCATTGATTGAAAATTTATTGATTGAAAAAGCAGCATTAAGACGGTGTTTGGTCTTTCGGGAGACATCCCTTGTTGCTGTTATAAGAAACATTCCAATTCATCTAAATAATTATGTCTCATGCTGAGCACCCTAGTCGCTCACAAAATCCGGTGAAGTAGTAAAAACCACTAATTTAACTACATATTAGTCATTAAAAAAGACCCACCATTGCGTTTTCCATAAATTAAAGGCGTTCTAGATGGTTGTAAACCTGCCCTCCAACAAAAGTAACCTTAGAGAAAACTTTGTTTCCATCTTCCGATTATACCTAAACTTGCTTCCGCCAGCGAATTCATCCTCGTAGAATAATAAACTTGATGATATTTAATCTATATATAAAGCCTACATCAATATCTATCTAGCACCGAAAGATTTTTTCAAATCGGACCAATTGTTCCTGAGATTAGCATGTTCAAGCAAACACACTCTTCAGTTTTATCATATCAGTGTATACACCAATATTTTGATTTGCATCTACGTTCTAGAGTATCTTCACGTCCATATCCCCAAAGAGGTAGGCAGAGGCGCAACCAGGGTACCTACGACTATCCAAAGACACCAAGTCCCACAATTTAATAGATGGCAAGCCTATCGCCAACCGGGCACACATCCAATCCCGAGCAACGTTTTTTGTTGCCCGACCCGGGAATCAAACCTGGGACCTCAGGCAGCTAAGTCTGACAAGTGAACCGTTTGATCATAGAGGCGATTACGTTACGTTCTAGACGTGTACATAAAAGTGTTTACAAGCGTCTAGAATCCCTATTATTCAATAAATTATTATCCGAGTACCTGAGAGCACTAGTAGACGTAGTCTGCTCTGCGGTATAATACACTGTGTAATGAAAAGTCCTCGATTTAATCTACAACCTCTCTTCAAAAGGAATTGTTTAATCGTAGCCAATATCAATTGCAAATTTAAATTGAATATCAAATTGGATTGTTACTTATTTAAGAGATGAATGCGATCAAGTCGACATCGTTGACCGATAAATTGATTTTGCGTCTATAGTCTCGTCAGTTCAGTGAAATAAGCTTTTTAAAAAAAATTGCTTACATCGAACTAAACTTTAGTTTTTCATGGTATTGGATATCAAGCATGCGGATAAATAGAGATAAGAAATACACGCCGCCTAGAGACACCAAAGGTGGTAATGCTGTGTATACAACCTGAGGCTGGGATATTGAGCCTAGAGCAAAAGTAAGTTTACCTTACCCTCCGAACCGGAACACGAGAACGGCTAGCACTAATGTTAAGGCGGCAGGAATAGGAAAGACAGTACTACCAATCTGGGCGAGTTGCTGAAACTCTACCGCATAATCAGATGTCGTGGTGTTACTGACAGTATGCCTATGCTTGTCTTGTGCTGCTGCACAAAGAACCTGGCAAGCAACAAGCTGCCTGGCAATATTCTGCAAATTAGTCCGGACCAACAAGGATGATCTGGTATCATTTAGTCATTTATTAATCTTCATCCATACAAACCGTAAGTATTGTATTCTATTTCTTTTAATTTTATTCTATACTAGCCAATCCGGCGAACTTTGTATCGCTTGACATTATTGGCTACTAACAGTTTGTGTGGACGAAATTGAAGTGTGGTTTTCTCACTTTTTCTACAATTGTCCCGGTTTCTCTCATCATATGATCCGTCTCCTGGCAATAAACATTACAACCAAAAAATAATTTGCAAAATTGGTCCATCCGTTTAAGAGTAATGCAATGACCACGGGGAATGGGGATTCATTTGTATACACCTTGTAATGACAGCGTAACGAAAAATGCAACCACGGATTCTGTACAATGTACATGATATACAAGCATACGTATTTGCAATTTTGTGTCGGAAATTACATGTTTTTTTTATGATATTTGAAGGCAAACAAGCAGACGTATTTCCGGATGTTAAGAAATTCACGCCTCCTAGAGACACCAAAGGTGATAATGGTGCGTTACCAACCTGAGGCCTCAAACAAAAGTAAGATTGCCGGCTACCTTACCCTCTGAACCGGAACGCGTCATGACGTTATGGCGGCAGAAATAGGTAAGGCGGTGGTACCAATCCAGGCGAGTCGCTGCTAAACTCTACCAATTAGTCAGATGTCACGGTGTTAGTGACGATGAGCCTATGCTCGTCTTTTACGAGCTGCCTGGCAAGGAAGGCAGATGGTCTATTCTTCAAAGAAGCCCAGACCAACATGGGGATTTTTTGTATTTTTCTATTGATTTCACTATTGTTTCATTAATGCTTTCTAACGAAACTCGATTTTTATTTTGATACTAAATAAAAATCGAGTTAAATATAAATAACACATTTTTACTTAAAACAGCAATGTAATGAAACAGCGTATTAAAATTAATGCATATACTTTGTTCGCTATACATTGCGGGCTAAACAGCTGCTAAATATTTAACCACTTGTTTTCGACAAAAACTGTAAAAGGAATTTTGAAGTCTGATATGTATCTAAACTACCACAGAAGTTTTCGTTGCGGTGACAAATACACCCTGTATATTGTACCTGTATTAAATATAAATATAAATACCTGTATTAAGCATTTAGATCTACAAAAAGCGACATAATGCATATTGGCATTTTTCACCTGTCAACCTTAGGGCTACCAGAGCATGTAATGTGTAAGAGCCACACTAGTACTAATTTATATTAATATATCTACAACCTTATCCGTATTATATGAGTAAGGTAACAAAATATTTTGTAAACGAGCAAGCGTTTCTCCTAAGTTAAGTAGTTGAAACATCAGGAGCCAAGAAATGCATAATGATAATAAAAAGAAATGCAATATTAATAGTCAATCCTAATCCAAAACTTGCTGTCCAAGATTGATATTTTGATCCATTTTTATGTTATCGCTTGCCAATAACATATCTGTGGACAGGATAAATATAGCAATTGGATATAGGATAGGCTGGCGGATACGCAGCTATTTAGATTGCTTGAAATCCATCTTTAGAGATACATTATTAACATTGGCCGTAAAAAGATTTATGATTGAATGATCCTACATAAACTAATGCAATGCAAAGGTCATTTAGTTTTCCGTTTCATTTAATTCGTAATGTTTCTATCCTATTGCTAGAGCATCTAGATCAGTTTCATACCAGAGATGTCTGGTTTTTAACAAGGTATTACGTTTCCCGATCGCAACGAAAAGATCTCGTCAAAATGATAAACTTAATTCCAGCTCAGAATAATTTTACATTCTCAATACATTATTTTATTCATAAGCCATATTTCAAAAGATAAAGAAAAAACCGAACTCGATAAGTTTTTTAGCCAGATCGTCTAGATCAGAAACCGTAGTTTCAATTTTAGAATTATAACAAATAACTCACAAGAAGCGTTGGCATGGTTTATGTACTCGTATTCTATATTTTTTCCTAAAAAACTTTTTTTATGGTATTGGAAGGCAAACAAGCAGACGGATTTCCTGGTGGTATGAATTTCACACCGCCTAGAGACACAAAAGGTGGTTATTGCGTTTTGACAACCTAAACCTGGGATGTTAGGCCTCCAGCAAAAGTAGGTTTACCGACTACCTTATACCCTCCGAATCGGAACACGTCAACGGTAAGCGCTGAGGTTACATGGCGACAGGAATAGGTAAGACCGTGGCATCCGGGCGAGTCGCTATGAAACTCTACTACCTAGTCAGAAGTCACAGTGTTAGTGAAGGTTTACCAGCTGCCTGGCAAGAAGGCAGATGGTCTATTCTGTTAAGGAGCTTGGACCAACACGAGGAGAACATTCTACATTTACATTATGGAAAAAAAAACTTAATGTTCCAGGTAAAATAGGTGGGATTTTAACACACGGTATAGAGTTTCTTTGCATGGATCTATCCATTAGTTTTTAGCGGATTATAAGCCTAAATTACTCATTTTAGGACACCACCAATGTTATTTGAAAAATTGAGAAATAATAATAAAATTGCAAAATAGCATTACAATGTTAAGATGTAATCCTTATTGTGGCCAGGATACTGACCAATAAATCTTAGAATTAACTCTCAGACGGATCGGACCAAATCACATCTGGGATTTTTTTTGCTCAGTGTCAAAGAGTGGAGAAATTAAATAATTAAGATTGCACTTAATTATTTACTAAAACTAAAAACCAACTGCCATCATGTCATTGGGTACTACGTCGCTATTTGATAATTCTTTTTTCGAAAGGTAGCAACTGGTCTCGCATAGGTATATTTAATGCCCTACTAGTAGTTTTTGAGTTTCACATAATAAATGCTATATTTATTTTACAAAAGAGAGCCATAAGGGCAATTCATAACCTAGGCCCAAAAGTTTACCTTAGAAGAAATTCAAAGAAATCAAAATTCTAATTGTAGCACCCCAGTATATCTTTGAAAATTTAATTAACGTTCACAGAATTTCAAGTTCATTTAAAAGAAATTGTGATATACACTGTGTCAATACAAGGAATAAAAATAATCTTGCTGTGCATGTTTCTCGTCTTCACAGAGTAAGCCATTCTTTCATGAGCCAATGTATACAGTTCTACAATAAACTTCCCAATTATATGAAAGAACATCCAATCAAAAAAATTGAGAAATGTGTTAAATGAAAATAAATGAAATGGGTTATTATAACATTGCTGAATATTTAGTTGATAAGATGGCTTGGGATTAATTGCTCCTCATGCCAATCTTTTACAAATATAATGTATCATTACATTAATTATTGTAGACATATTTTAAAATAAGAAAAAAGTCAAGTCCGCTGAGTTTCTTGCCGGATCTTAACAGTATGCGGCCGCTTTCCGATCCGGTGGTAGATTTATTATTGTATAGACGCGTCACAGGTGTCACAAGTTTACGAGAAATAAAGGTAATTTATTACTATTATTAATGCATAAATTTTTCACTTAAATTGACTTCATCAATGAAGATGACATCAAGATAAGTGAAAAATTTATGCATATTTAGTACAACTCCAAAATCACTAGTCAGATCATAATAAAATGAATATGGGACCACCTCAGAATTACGGTCTATCTTTCTAAAAACACAACTTGCAAAATCGGGTGGCTATTCACGAAGTAATAATGCGAAATAATAATAGCGTTATAAATGCTATGTAAAAAAAGACGGGTTGCACTCCGGGAGTGCCGGCAGAAATGAAAACTTGAATATTAGCGTTGTGCATTTTTGATATTTTTGAATGGTTAGGGAATAATTTTGCACGAATTGCTTCAATAATCAGTGTGAAAGTACTATCATTTATGCACAAATATTATTTTTATACCATTAACCTGCGTTTGGCTTGACAAAAACTCGCAAAACTGGTGTTCCACGTGACGGCTAGGAGCGTTGTCATATTATCTGTACATCAAAAATTGCTCGTCTATGCATAAAGCTTATTTTCCAGATGGAACAAATAGAGCAATGTCTATTAATATTATACGTATCTGTAGGGTTACTCTCGAAGCTCGATTCATGCATTATTGGAAATTGGAATCGAATATGTCATTTTAGGTACGTTTGAACACAATACTGACGAATTATTACCATTTAGTTATTAGTAAATAGCAAGTTATTTTATCCTATTCGTTGAATTTATTTGTAACTAAATGTTAATAATCCTCTAATTCTGTGTTCACAAGCCGTAAGTACCTAAAGTGACATATACGATTCCAATTTCCAATTCCCATGATATC
>NJDC01007323.1:115272-128972 GCA_002245475.1 Calephelis virginiensis
CCGCTAAAGAAGTTTTCCCTTAAAAAACATATAGACGAATTGAAGACCTCCTTTACTCTACTTTAAAATCGTGAAGCATGGAAAGCGGTCAACATTCTATATTTTGTGTTCTGGTAGATGTCCAAAACTTCATACTCTATTCACATTGTTAATATTGTTTCTACTCTCCTCTGTGGTGACTGAAGGTTACATCGAGAATTGCGCACGGGGTGCCGCTCAAAAATCACCAAAACCCACTGCAAAAATGTCGCTATGCGACTCGGCATATTGTTCGTAGCTACATACAAAATGTATGAAAGCGATCTAGGCAAGTTATTGCACTGCGGTGCGCCCTGATACAACTTATCAAAGTGTCAAACTATCCTTAAAACTGCACCTCTGTGGTCTAGTGGTCCAGCGTCGCACTTGACTTCTTGATGTTCCGGGTTCGATCCCTGTGTCGGGGAACAAAAAAATTGAAAATGAGTATTTTAATTTTCTATTTAAAAAAACGTTGCCCGGGATTGGATATTACCCGTTTGGCGATAGGCTTTCAGCTTGTCACATTGGGGGACTTAGTGTCTTCGGCTAGTCATGGCTGCCTTGGTTGTGCCTCTGCCTACCCCTAAACGTTGATAAAATATGTGCGGGACCAGTTGTTATCTTAAGAAAGGAGAATAATTAAATAGCGACCCGGTGTTGGACTTGACTTCTTGAGGTCCCGGGTCCGACAAGGGCCTCGCGACCTGGGGGGTCGGGCAACTAAAAAACTAGAAAATTTGTATTTTCAATTTTCCAATAAAGATAACGTTGCTCGAAACTGAATATGTGCCCGGATGTTGCTAGGCTTGCCACCTATCATTGCCGGACTTAGTGTCCTCGGCTAGTCATGGGTGCCTTGGTTGCGCCTCTGCCTAATTCTTCGGAGACATGGGCATGAAGATACTTTAGAATTTCAAAACCTAGAGTCCAAATTTATTTCGATGTCATAGAGGTATGCAAACAATATACGGAAATAAAACAAAAACTTGCCAAACGTTGAATAAAATATGGAACCATAACTGAATCATGACTTAGAAGCTAGGTCCTAGATAAGAAACATCAATATCCAGTAATTATAGACCGATTCATGAAACAGCAAAAATACCAAAAAAATGTGTGCAATTTATATAAGTTTAAGGGCCGAAATACATATAAACGGGTTACGGCACTCTTTATTTATTTGAAACAGAGTAATATGTTTAAATAACAAATAAGATTCTCACGATAGTCCATGGCAGAGAAACGTCCTGGTATCATTTATAGAATAGGTCTTGTGCCAATGTACCTAATAGCTCATATTATATGAGCATATATTAAAAAATAGTTCATTACCAACAATACTAATGGTAAACAACAACATTCAAAAACGTCCTACTTATTCCTGTCGCCATACGGCAAACCGTGATATTGCGTTTCAGTCCGTCAGGTAGTTTTTAAAGGACGCTTTTGGATTTTATCGGATTCGGAATCACTATTCTTAAAAAGTTTTATGTCGACAAAAACATACAGGCAAGTGGTCAACTATTTCCTTTTAAACGATTCAAAAAAAAATTTGTTATGATTACTCGAGCAATAACTAAAACTTTTTTTGAAAAAGGAGGTCAAGATTGCTAGATGGTCCCATATTAATAAAAAAAATGACCCTCACCTCCATATTCCCGAAGAGGTAGGCAGAGGCGCAACCAGGACACCCGCGACTAACCGACGATATTAAATCCCACAAAGTAATAGGTGGCAAGCCTATCGTTAACCAGGCACACAATATTTGAGCGTTGTTTTTCCTAGAAAATTGAAAATACATTCTTTCTTTTTTTAGTTGTCTGACCTGATTAAACCCAAGATCTCAAGTAGTCAAGTCCGACGCCGGACTGTTAGACTATAGAAGCGATTAGCATTAACTTTATCAAAATAAAACTAGTGGCTTATGAGTAGAAAACTTTTTTTAATATATTTTTTTTATTTTTGGATAAAAGAAGTACCAAACGGCGACGTGGTGACAAAATAATTGCAGGCGGTTGTTTGCACTTTCACTGCACTTTTATTATTAAAGTGTTAAAAAAGCAGATTAAGCTGCAATACTTAATATTATTTACTTACATTAATTACACAAATTTCAGAAGTTCAGTTGTGTCTGAATCGTTCACAAGTATTTAGATAAAGTTTGAAACTCGTCGCTAATTAGACTCGATTGGTAGCGTATTCGGAAGTTTCACTAAAGTTTCATTAGTATTTCACGCTTCAGCGACAAAAAGGAACCCAATCCCTCTGAATATTCATGGATTGTAAATTCAGTGAACTTCATGTGAAATACGAGAGAGGCTACGCCTGGACTAGGCCAACGCATTGTCCTTCAACCGAAGAATAACTTGAATAAATTTGATGACGTCGTTGATCAGTAAGCGCATTAAAATTACAAAAACTGACACCAAATATTTAATTAGGTACCTACCATGCCACGATTTAATGATTAATTTCCGAATGATTACGATTCTGGGACACTTATATTTCTATCAACATGGTATTAGTAGTTTTTAGAATGATCTATCTAATAATCGCCTCTGTGGTCTAGCGGTTCAGTTGTTGGAATTGACTACCTGAGGTCCCGGGTTCGAATCCCGAGTCGGGCAACAAAAAGAAAATTGGGTTTTTACAATTTTCTAATATAAAAAACGATGCTCGGGATTGGAAATGTGCCCGGTTGGCGATAGGCTTGCCACCTATCACATTGTGGGACTTAGTGTCTTCGGCTAGTCGTGGGTTCCTTGTTGTGCCTCTGCCTACCTCTTCGGGGATATGGGCGTGAAGATACTTTTAAATTAATGATAAAAGCCTAGTGATTTGATCGTAGAATGTGTTCCTACATCCATCAAAGCCCACATTGTTTGTCTGGTTTGTCAATCTCTTATTTGTCAATTCAAAACAATCCAATACGTGTTTATGCGATCACACCAGCGTAGAACAGATTGTCAAAATTCTTTTCATACCCCGTTATACTCGTAAATAATATGCTTACCAAATTTCATTAAAATTGATCAAGCGTTCTAGCCATGAAACCATAATATCAAACAGACAGCTTTTCGTATTTATTACATTAAGAAACGACTATAAAAGATATCTAGTTGACAAAAATTCTGCAAACTAACAAAATTTGTTTAGACAATTTTCTTCTCGCATGATGCTATATTTTTAGTAAATTTAACTCTAAAATGAGCAAAAAAATATAATGTTTAGCTGAAATTAGTTTTTATAATTTCGCCAGGCTTCGCGGCTTAATGGCCATTTATTTATCCTTTAGTTTGTAAAAAAATATTTCGCTTTCAACAATGTACATTGTCATTTTTCGAAACTTGACCAAAATGTGTGGATACTGGACAATCTATAAAAAAATTAAAAGCATAATCTTTAACAAAATATACAAATTAATGGACCTCAATAGCCAAGTTTTAAAGTAACTGAATAATGGATTTAAAAAACTTTAAAAACATCACACATTTCTGATATTTAAACTTTTTGTGAGGTTTTCCTGCTTCAATTTGTTATTTTGTTTTAATCGAACATTAGGTATGGTTAACTTTCTAGCTGGCAAACGAGACCAATTTCAAAAAAAAAAAATTTCAAAAAAATACACCAATAAAAACAAAGACACGATAAAAACAATAAAATGCATGTATTTTTGGCAACATGTGCCGATATTTTTTTAGCGATACTTAGCTCATGCAAAAATGGTTCCACAGGAAAATTTTTGGGATTAAAATTATCCTATGTGCTAATACAAGTTACCCTGTATGTGTGACAAATTTCATGAAAATCGGTTGGGCAGTTTTTTTTTCAAGGAGTAACAAACATTTTTTTAATTAATTAATGTCTAAATTCCGTACACTTCGGTTGATCAACTTTCAAAAAACACATTGTATTATATTACTAACTTATAAATAAATCAATTACATTTTCTTAAATCATTTTAATCGTTGTAAAATACTTTTTTTTGGTAAAATTTTTAAAGTAATGTTTAAATAAACTTGAAATTTATGAAATCCTTCCATTAGCTAAGTAATTGTCGTTGCAACTAGAATCAACTTTAACATGTCTCTTTGCTATTTTATCAAAGTATTTACAAATGAACAAGTGCATTTGACAAGAAAGGATATAGAGAGTACGGTAAAATGTAGTCTTTTAATTAAAATGAGAGTAAAGACAAAAGAAAGAAAACAATTACCATGTCGTTCTGCAATCTGTTCTATAAAACGAGCAACGCAATCTTCCACACTATTGTTCTTAATCCGTTCGCTACTGGCGCCATTTTAATATCGGGTTATATTTTTATTTTTTTAATCTGTACGATTTATTGATATTGAATCTTTTACCGTTCTATGGTTTTTAAATACTGTTAACATCTTGTCAAGTAAAATAAAGATTAATCATTACAAAATTTCTTTAAATTTTCTGATTTAGTACTTTGTTTCGAGGTTTTTGAAGTAAAAAGTACTACAGCGGCATTTGCACTTTAGTGATTAGCTATCACTAAAGTGCAAATGCCGCTGTAGTACTTGAAACTCTTGTCAGGACTGAGGCATTTAATTTTATTTTTATGATACTGGAAGGAAAACAAGCAGACGGATTTTCTGATGGTAAGAGAAACCAGAAGTGGTAATGGTGCGTTGCCAACCTGATGCCGGGATGATAGGCTTTGAGCAAAAGTAAGTTTACCGTCTACTTTATCCTCCAAACCGAAACTATGTAACGGAATAGCAAAGGCGGTGATAGCAATCCAAACGAGTCGCTGCGAATCTTTACCATCTAGTCAGATGTATGTATTCAAAGCAGCTCATAGTCATAGTAAGGCCGCTCGAACAAAATCAATTAAATGAATACCGTAATTTACTACATAAATGATAATACTTTTATACCTAATTACTTTTATAATTAAAGCAAAAAATATTTCCCTTGCCATTCCAAAATATCAAAAAGGCACAACTAATATATTCAAGTTTTTACTTTTTCCGGCACTTGCGGTGTGCAACCCCTGATTTTTTTTTGTGACAAGATATACTTATGACTAACACGATTATAAGAGATAACATGGATAGTAAGAGAATATAATAAATGCGCTAATTTTAACAACTTTTATAAGAAATTTGGAAAGGTTAGAATTCGCCTCTGTGGTCTAGTGGTTCAGTTGTTTGACTTGACTGCATGAGGTCCCGGGTTCGAATCCCGGGTCGGGCAACAAAAAGAAAATTGGGTTTTTCCAAATTTTCTAATAAAAAAAAATGTTGCTCGGGATAGGGTATGTGCCCCGTTGGCGATAGGCTTGCCACCTATCACATTGTGGGACTTAGTATCTTCGGCTAGTCGTGGGTGCCTTGGTTGTGCCTCTGCCTACCACTTCGGGGATATGGGCATGAAGATACTTTTTTTTTTTTAGAATTCTGACGTCTTACTTGAGAGCACTGATGTCAGCATTAGATATCTTAAACAAAGGCTACTCACACGGAATGTAGACAGGTACAGAAGGCAATCAACATACAAAGTGCTCGCCAACAACGCACACATAGACACCTCTCACGGACAGGACAATATGAACCAATGTTATATCTGAATTTTTATGCAAAAATGGAACAATATAAAAATATGTACACGTATATATATCTTCACGCTAAGGTCCTTGTGTGGTAGGCAGAGAATATCGAGTGCCTAATGTCACAATTCCTGCAGACCTGTCTTGCTTTCTCCATATCATTACTCTTTTCATTCAAACACGCCGTTTTTGGAAAACGCCAAATAAATGCAATTCGAATGCATGTGTCATCAGTTTTTTTTATGATATTGGAAGACAAACAAGCAGACGGATTTCCTGATGGTAAGAAATTCACGCCGCCTAGAGACACCAAAGGTGGTAATGGTGGGTTGCCAACCTGAGGCCGGGGTGTTAGGCCTCGAGAAAAAGTACCTACGTTTACCGGCTACCTTACCCTCCAAACCGGAACACGTCATGACGCTATGACGGCAGGAATAGGTAAAGCGGTGGTACCAATCCGGGCGAGTCGCTGCGAAACTCTACCACCTAGTAGTATGTCACGGTCTTAGTGACGGTAAGCCTATGCTCGCCTTTTACGACCTGCCTTATAGGAAGGCAGATGGTCTATTCTGCAAAGGAGCCTGGGCCAACACTGGGAAAATCAATGTACCATTTGTGACTTCCTGAACTGATTTACTCTATTAACGCGTTTACGCTTAATGATCTAAATGTATGGAGTTATTGCCAGAGCCTCTAGCGGATAGTCTAAACACCTAAATTATTCCATACATTTGGATCGTCCAAACGCAAACGCGGTGGTAAAGTAAATTCGTCTGGAACTCACACTCATCACAAAGCATGTCATCCGCTTGAGACAAGCATTTATTAATTTTAGTGTAACAAAATTAATTACTATAATTGTTCATTAAACGGTTTCTTTAAATTCATCATTAAACGGTTATTTGTCGTAGTTTAGGCTACCTACCAGTTGTAAGTACCTAAGTATTTGACTCGCTTTTAGAGGGAACAAATTATTATAGTCTTAACGACTTTTTTTGCAGAAAAGCTGAAACACGTATATAAACAATACGATTACAGATACCGTGGTTGCTGGAGAGTTTATTTTTCCGTTTCTACTTTTGACTTGCTACAATTGGAGAGTTTGACTTGCTAGAATTACGGTACAAAGGGTTAAACTTAATTGTACTGTCGACTGATTTGTAATAAATAATGAAGTTTGTAATCTATATATTAATACGTTTGGAACTTTGGACCCCTTTTTACAAAAATTGCGCGGGCGCAGGAGCACAAAATTTGGCACACTTATAGTTTATGTGTAGGAGAAGTGCAGAACGCTAATATTTTTCGATAATAATGCTTACAAAGTACATTAAATCAATAAATAAAACATTACCCACACTACCATGCATTTGACACACACAAACAAATGTATTGATGATAACGATAAAATATCACAGATGGTGCACGAACAAGTTTGGAAACAAAGTAGTTGGTCTTGAGAAATGAAGATGGCGGTCTTATCAACAAGATATTAAAATTTATTATGGTCGAATTTCGACTAATGGGCGACCATTAGTAAAAATAAATAAGCAATTTGATTTGATTAAAAAAATAAACAAATATAACTCATTTCTTTATATGTTAAAATGTTGTTTAAGTTAGTATGTTTAATTTGTTTTCCATCGATGTTTGTATTAAACACATATTATGAGTTTTAATGCAATTTCATTGAATCAAATATTGTAATAATTATTAATTTATACGTCCGTTGTTTCTGGTTCTCATATATCATCAATACATTTTTAACGTCGGTAGGTAAAACAAATTAGACACAGTAAAATATAACCATACAAAACCAATAAGAAAATTAAACCTATTAAACAGAAATTACTTTCTTACAGAAATATTTATCCCGTATTTTTAACTTAATGAAGTGTTTCTTTAATGAGAACCATCTCATTAACACACATATCTCAGACATAAAAGAAATGGTATGAACTGGAACGCGAAGTCTGCTAACTATTTTCATTACTAAAATTGAACCTAAGACATGACATTTCCAACAAAACATCGTTAAAAACTAGATAATATTCAACTCAATATTCGGATAAAACCCGAGCGATTTATTAAATTAACTAAAAAATATATAATACCAGCTGTCCCAAAATATAATGTTGTTCTGTCTTAACTATGAGTACTAAAATTTTAATTTTCTAAAACTCTGCTAAACTTGCTTAAGCACCTTAGTCTGAAAATAACTAACACAAAAAAATAAGCAAAATTCATCCATCCGTTCACGCATATGATCAAGAGCAATAGGGAGAATGACTGGGCCTCGCCTCTTTAGTCTAGCGGTCCGGCGTCCAACTCGACTTCTAGAGGTCCCAGATTCGATTCCCAGGTCGAGCAACAAAATAATTAGAAAAAGTATATTTTCCCCAGATTTTCCCCATTTACCCTGGAATTCCGACGAAATTGAGTAACCACGATTTTTCTATATTTAAATTGGGTGTACTACAGTTAATGTGATATTACCATACTTCTTGTAATAAATACTTAATGAATTTTGGATAAGTTAGATCGAATAAATCGTCTTTGTCGTCTATAGGTCCAAGTTTTGGACTTGACTTCATGAGGTTACGGGTTCAATTCCCGGGCCCGGCAATAAAAAGGAAATATGGCTTTTTAAATTTTCTAATAAAAAAAAAACTCGAGATTGGATGCATGCCCGGTTTGGCTATAGGCATATAGTGGGATTTAGTGTCTTCGGCTATTCGTAGGTGGTTGCGCCTCTGCCTACCTCTTCGGGGATATGGGCGTTAAAATACTTTTTTTTTATTTGGCTGGACTATTTGCTTGGTGATTTTCCTATCTACCCTACATTGAAAATAAATCTCGTATAAGTATATTGCATCATATGTATCTGCAATATTTGGTTTTGTATTATTGTACTCGTAAAATGAGAAAATCGATCCGGGTGTAGATTTTAGTATTACATAAACACGTCAGATGTGCCTTTTGTATGTCAAGATATTATCCGTCTCAACTCTCTCATTTTCAACTCCCCAAATCATTACGATGGGAAGTACTGACGCGGTGATAGCAGAAATCATAATTATGAAATAAGCATATTCCGGAAAGTCCGGTCGCTTACATATTACAACTGTTTATATATTTTATTGAATTAGGCGTTACTTTGCGGAAATCCATTATAAAAGATGTAAAATAAGCCTTTATTTTGATAATTCCGCGTAAGCAGTGTAACCGTTGTGGCAAATAATCCTCCAAACGACACAGAATGTGACAAGCCTAACTGACGTTCCCACCACCCACCTCCAGAACACGACTATAGGAAGAGCTCGGGAAACAATATAAATTGTCACGTTCTTTACATGTGACAACCCTACCTAAAGTTCCCACCTCCCACCTCCGCGACCAGATCACAAATAGAGTCCGAACACGGGAAACAAAACCACTTGTCACGTCCGTCAGGAATTCGACCGTACCGTACAAACGACGACACACGAGTGGTTAGTGGTTATGGCGATAGGTTTGCCACCTACCGCATAGTGGGACTTAATGTCTTCGGCTAGTCCTAGGTGCGCTGGTTGTAACTCTGCCTTAATCTTCGGGGATATGGGCGTGAAGGTACACATAAACTTGCATAAAAAAACTTGAATATATTAATCAAAAAGTAAGCCTTTATCTCGCAATTGTTATTGTAAGTTAAGTATATTCAACCTTTACTCGCATTTCATTTCGATTAATTTATTTTAGTAATCTATTTCATGATATGGTTCAAGCAATTATCGATGATATAAACGTAACGAAGTATTAGGGTCAGAGCGACGTTATCGAGTAATTGATTAGACCTTTTAAGGCTATCCTATCAAGATATAGGGGAAAATGGAAAATCTATATATATACAGGGTTACATCTAAAGCACCAGCCAAATTTTGAAAAACGGTTTGGAATCGATCTTTTTGGATCTATGAAAATACTAAAATTAAAAAAAAACAATTTAAAAATTTATTCGACACAAAATACAAGATGCGTAGTTATAACGTCAGCAAAGCATAAGACTGGTTCCCACCGAACGCGGTCTCTTCCACAGGCTAGTGACGTCATGTCTCGTACTAGGTTAGACTTAGCGTGACTACAAGTAAAGCATTTTTGCGGACTGTTTTAACTAATTGTTTATAGAAAATATTACAATATTTTTATTAATTATTATTCAAACCAATACCCCCTTATATTAAGATTTGGCCGGTACTTTCCTAGTTACCCTGTATCTTAATAAATATATAAGAAAGTCATGTTTAGTTACATTATTTACAACTTAAAAACGGCTAAACCGATTCAGCTGAAAATTGATGGGGAGGTAGCTTAAAACCAGAAGAAGGGCATAGGATAAATTTACCTCTTTTTAACGGCAAGGAAACTAAGAAAAACAACATCTTGATTCTTCCCATATAAATTAAAAGGATGAAACGCAGCCAGACACATATCAAATCCCGGGCAACGTTGGTTAGAAAATTGAAAAACACAATTTTTAGCAGCTACCATTGAACCCTCATGAAGTAAAGTCCTATACCGCTCCGCTTGATCAGAGAGGCGATAACAATATAGAGTTGGTAAAAAAAGTATCTTTACGCCCATATATCCCCGAAGAGGTAGGCAGAGGCACAACCAGGTCACCCACGATTAGCCGAAGACACTAAGTCCCACAATGTGATAGGTGGCAAGCTTGACGCCAACCGGGCACATATCCAAAACCGAGCAACATTTTTTTATTAGAAAATAGGAAAAACCCAATTTTCTTTTTATTGCCCGACGCGGGATTAAAAGTAAAAAGTGCAATACGCTACTAAAATCACACAATGCTATGCTAATGCGTTGCGGTTTTAGATGGATTTTTGTGACAATGTCCCTCATGGTGCAGCCTCACCCGGCCAGTTAATTACATGGAAATGAAGTATATTTCGTGCCCAGTGCATAATTGGATTCATGCACTGAATAAATTAGTGGTTAACAAAATGTACGCTAAATTATGTTTACGTCTATGTTGATTGTTTATTCTGCAAGATTTTTGTTTGTAAAACATAAAATTGTTTTGGTTTTTTCATCGTGTTGGTCTGCGTCCACTGAGTTGAATGGATTATCTACCTCTCTGATATGCAGCATGTAAGAGGATAGTACTGGTTAAAACATAAATAATTACCAATAAGAGTAGAGTACTGAGCATTCACTTGCTCGGGTAATGATCCACTACGTTATTTATTCCTCCCGCCATAATTATTCTGTCATATTCCGGTCTGGAGAGTAGGGTAGCTAGTAGACTTGCACAATAGGCCTAACATCCCGGCCTCAGGACAGCAACGCACCTGTAACATTTATGGTGTCTATAGGCGACATATGTCACTTTGATGCACTTTGTGAGCATTATTATTGAAAAATATTAGCGTTTTGCATTTCTCCTACACATAAACTATAAGCGCCTAATTAATGAACACGGATTAAGGTACTCCAAGATTTAACCTCATATTATAGTATTTTTACAAAGTAATCCGTGTTTATTAAAAAGGCGGTAAGTGTGCCAAATTTTGCGAACGTCAAAATGGAGGGACCAAGTCTCGGATTTTAATGACACATGCATCAAAAAATTCTACCTAAATTCTACTATTTGCTATCTTTGCTCAAAAAATTAGTACTTCATCATAAACATGTTTTTTAATCAATAAATGTTGATCCCTCCATCTTGACGTCAAGATGGAGGGACCATTCTAACGTTTAAGTGTTCAATATTTTCTATCTAATTTCTACCTTCATAATATATATTTCTGCTTAAACTGAAGTTTTCTTTTGAGTTAAAGTAAGTGCTAAAATTATTGTACGTAGTTGTAAATTAAGGTAAAAGCACCTTTTTCTAACGAGTTCTGATATTTTAAATCGATCTAAATATCAAAACAATAGGTGTGTTAATTTTAATAAGAAAATGATAAGTACAAAAACAATTTTTTGTGGACATGGAATGATGTATTTACACGTTTAAGGCTATAATGTTTTTCTCCGTACATGTTTCTCCGTGAGAAGGACCGGGTCGGTCTTCTATGCAGAATAGATTATCTGCCTCCCCTCCAGGTAGCTCCAAAGAGTAAAGTAACTGTCCATAAGGAAAGGCGACTGGTAAGGGGCGAGCTAAGGTTAAATGAGACGTTACCAATAAGACCACTGTTGCAAGACTGCTTAATAAAATTATCTATAATATCTTCATTTAACTGTTACCGGCGGTATTTCCTACATATTTTTGTTATTTGGTATTCTTAATTTAGCCGTTATATTTTGGAATAAAAAGTAGCCTAAGTCTTTCATAGAAATTTAGTTTGTTCTTTGATAAAAAATTTAAGCATCATGACTTGATGTTTAAACGCCATTTAGACGTGAAAACGGAATATTTTACACACGTACATACACTTTCGTATTTCTAATTAAGTATGCTTTATTTTATGTAAATAGTAGGAAAATGTGTCATTACAACTTTAACGTACTTCTGTAATTTTTATGAAATTCAATAAAATTCACACGATTATAGCAATACCTAGCAGTAGATTTTTTTTAAATAAGACATACATACATACATATCTTCACGCCAAGTCCCTTACGGGGTAGGCAGACCTACCCCGTTTAAATAAAAAATCTAGGAAATATTATTTCCTAGAATAAAGTGTCATCTTTTTATCCTCTAAGTGATTACTTTTAGTGGGAAGTGCTATTAAAAATTTTCAAAAATACTTTCGAGCTAGAAAATCTTTGCAGTGGAAATTAATAACAAAAGATATTTTAACTTCATATTAACCTCATCAACGTTTCTCACATTTATTTCATGAAAAAATTATTATTAGATAAAAACCTAGCAACTCAAGCATGGGAATCGATCTAGGTGCCAGTTAGTGAGGTTCGTTAAAAATCAAATGTGAAACACAATTTTTACCTAAAAGAAAATTTTGTTGGCGCCTTTTAAAATATGCAAGGCAGATCAGAAATAAAGTTCGTGAGAGAGTTTCAGAAGAAAGATTAAATGAAAAAAAATAAAGTCTGTTTTTCGTACTTTTCTTAATCTAATTTTAAAACGAAGATGAATGATTGAGTCCGCATACATAACTTTAACCCCGGTTGGCTAGGGTTAAAAAGGAGTCTTGGATCTTCAAACTTGTTATGAAACCGTAATAGACAAATTTTCACGTTCACATTTTGTAATACAAATGCCTATATTTTCAAACAAATACGACTTATTAAACTGTAAATAGCATATTCGTTCATTAAGATAAACTTTTAGATAAGCGAACCTCATTATCTATCGTTAAATAAAGTATAACCACTATTGGATTCGCCTCTGTGATCTATCGGTCCAGCATTGGACTTTACTTCTTGAAGTCGCAGGTTCAATCACCGGGTCAGGCGACAAAAAAAATGTCCATTATAAATTGTTTCGTAAAAATAATGTTGCTCGGGATTCGATATGTACCCCGTGGGAAATAGGCTCGTCACCTACTACATTGCAGGACTTAGTGTCTTCGGCTAGTCGTAGTTGTGGTTACCTGGTTGTGCCTCTGCCTACTTCTTCGGGAATATGGGCATAAAATACTTTTTTTACTTTACTTTCAGTAATCAAATACAAAGACGTAGCTTGGGATTACTAAGCATTTAAAAAAAATAAAATGTTTCCCACTCACACTTGTCAGACGTACAGTACTACTATTTAAATTATGCGCTTCGGCTTTACATTTTTTACTCTTTTTACACTTTATACTTTTATTTTCAAATTTGATAACCTAATCTAAATTTAAGCGAAATGATTAATAACAACTCTATATAGATATCTTTAAAATACATTATGGTTTCTGAAGCTTGACGAATATATCCCACGCGCATAATTTAAATAGTACTACTGTACCATAACGTCACGATGCTTTCATACCTGCCAAGCTTACTCTACATTCCACTCGTTTCAACGAAACACGCCGGTTCCGGAGACTCTTGACACTACCCTTGGATAGAACCCGAGATTTTGATTTGTTGAATTTGATAGTGAAATGTCTACCTAAGTCTCAGCGTGTACCTACATCTAATCACACTCACA
>NJDC01007329.1:12790-40464 GCA_002245475.1 Calephelis virginiensis
CTTGACATTACATAAAATTTTGTTTCAGAAAAAATAAGGTGGTGTTTTTTTCTATTTTCCCTGCAATTTTCCTCTTTACAAGACCTTTTTTAAAAAAATGAATTAACATTAAGAAAATGATTGCCAAAGTTTCTCTTTTATTTATAAAGATTAGCTGACTCGGCGAACTTTTTACCAACTTCATTGGGTAACTAACCAACAGTGTTTAGTGATTTATATGTACATTTAACCTACAGGTATAACTCTCTTTTAAAACCATTTAGGAACTCATTAAAATATACCATAAAAAATTTAACCAAATCGATCCAGTCATTTGGTAGGAGCTAGGTTATAAACACACGTACATTAGAATTTCACATATGGAAATGATGCTAAAATTCATGAAAAAAACTTTAAGCACAGAAAAAGCTGTTTTTTTTAATGAATAATTTGTTGCTAATCTTGCGATTTTTTACAACTTCACCGAACTTTGTGGGCCGAGCAGAGTGCTCAGCCCGAGACATCATTATTTAGATGGATTGGGCTGTTACCTACAACGCCAGCACCAAGGGCTGTCTCCCGGGAGACCGTACCTCGACTTGGTGCTGCGTTCTGGTTACTGGGTGGACTTGGTGGAGGAGTATTTGTGGCTCGTCGCTCGGCGTTAGGCGCCGGGCACAAGAGAGGTCTTCGTCGCCGAGACCGGCGGCGACGGTGGAGTGTAATGTTAAAGTGATGTGAGTTTGTCGTGTTCCGGTTTGGAGTTGGGAGAATAGCGTTTGCCGCGGTTATTGGGTCCGGAGGATCCGATAACACGTGGTGAGGTCTTCTATAATTGGAGGGAGCGTTCGCGACCGGTGTGTAGTCACACGCGGATGCTGTCACCGGATTCGGAAAAAGCTGTTATACAAAATATGTTATACGTAACCTGTATCAAGTCCTAATTAAACGAGTGGTTAAACAAATACCCGTATTCTTGTTACGCCTAGCAAGAAATTTCATACTGTTAAGTATACTGTACTTTTCTTGGTTAAACAAAATTTTCCTGTAGGAAACATTAAATTAAAAGTAAATTTTACGACAGTTGAGCTGAGAGCTACCGACTGCTTTCCAATTTATAAGATGTTTCTTGTTAGAGAAATAATTTAAGATTTCCCCCTTGTCAGTCCTTTGCAGAATACTATCTGCCTTCCTGTCAGGCAGCTCGTAAAAGGCGAGCATAGGCTTACCGTCACTAACACCGTGACATTTGACTAGGTAGAGTTTCGCATCGACTTACCCAGATTGGTACCACCACCTTACCTATTCCTGCCGCCATAACGTCATGAAGTGTTTCAGTTCGGAGGGTAAGGTAGCCGGTAAACTTACTTTTGCTCGAGACCTAACATACCGGTCCCAGGTTGGCAACGCGTCATCACCACATTTGGTATCTCTAGGCAGCGGGAATTTCTAATTATCAGGAAATCCGTCTGGTTGTTTGCCTTCCAATATCATAAAAAATAAAAAAAAATGGTGGAAACTTTCAACTTACGAATGAGCAGAGTATTAAGCACATGACCATATGCATAGTAGAATTAAGAAACAGTATGGAAAATTTCGAAACGGCACACATAAACATGCACATCCACAAAGCCTGCGGTCTTCGCGGTACTGTAGCAGGGAGTTCGACAGGACGACTGGTTAAGTTGTTATTAGTTTCCGCAATAAATAATCCATTGCCATGATCGTATTCGTGCTTATTACATTTGAGACTTGACTAACTAAACATTTTAAAGTAAGACAAAAATGCTTCCATAGTCTGTGATAAGACCATGTTTAAATTTCTCTTCAGCCTGTGACATTAGTATCTAATTAAGTACAGTCATCATCAACAATTACTTTTTTATAATTTTTTACGGTAACTACAAAATATTACAACAGTATTTTTTTATTTAATGATACAAAAATCAATAAAAAAAAATGTATTTTAAATTGTGTTTATTTATATGCATTCCACCGCACGGATGAACATGTGGTCAAAAGTAATTCATCATATTTATTATTATTTGTAATTCATCATTTATTAATCATAATTCAAACCTTCGAATTCATACAAATTGTTCGGCTGTTTTGACCACAACTATATGACGATTTTCGATCATGTTCGATATATTTTGTAAAAATACCATCACACATACCTAGTAGGTAAGCCATAACCATGGATCAAGAAATCTATGGTCATAGTAAAAACTACAAATCATTATGCTGTCGTAATGTAGTATATATAGTATATAGTAGTTACAAAAACCAAAGCAGTTTTTTTTAAAATATAACACCCGTATAAAACTTAAACAACATAAGTATTATGATTAAACATAGAAAAAATATTTTTTTATAGTTGAACTCAGTTTTTTAAACGCATAAGTTTTAGGTAAATACGTACTTGCCTTTGTTATTTTTTTATTCAAGTATTTCTATGTGCTAGTATCGCCTCTGTGGTCTAGCGGTCCGGGTGTTGGACTTGACTGCATGAGGTCCCGGGTTCGAATCCCGGGTCGGCCAACAAAAAAGAAAATGGGATTTTTCCAATTTTCTAATAAAAAAAATGTTGGTCGGGATTGGAAATGTGCCCGGTTGGCGATAGGCTTGCCACCTATCACATTGTGGGACTTAGTGTCTTCGGCTAGTCGTGGGTGCCTTGGTTGTACCTCTGCCTATCTCTTCGGGGATATGGGCGTGAAGATACTTTAGTATTGTTGACTAACACCCTTATCACAAGTAAATAATTTGCTCATTTAGGGTTAATTCAATTTGTGTTTGTGTTTTTGTAATTATTGAAAGTGTGATATTATCTAAATTGCAGTTCAACTACTATTCAAAAAGTAACGTATTACCTAATTAAAATAACTTATCGGAAGTACATAACTAAATAATAGGCACTAATTACTGGCAAATTGGCGAAAATTTGATGACTGCTAATTGCTTTGATGCTTCGAATCTATTGCGCTTTATTGAACACTATTATGAAAATGAAACCACGTGAAATTCCCTTTTAATACCTTTTAACTTTGCATTTAATACTGTCTCCGTAATCACTTTATTGTAGAACAATTAGATTTAATTAGGTCAAACATTCTTAAGCTTCGTTAATAACAAATATAGACCGAAGAACTCCAGTGCTTAAGTTGATAATAAGCATTGTATTACATTTATTTTAAATAGTGTAATGTCAACTTCTGCCTTAAAGTACTTTAGTCTATGTTTATTATTAAGTTATAAATTAGAACTTGTATCAAGTTATAAAATAAAAAATGAGCTTTAGCAGATCTCACGGGGACACACGGGGAAAATTTATTTTGGTTCTGGCTTAAGACCTAGTATTTCTCAATATACCTTTGTCATTTATGTAGTTCACAGTTTTTTAAAGTTTAGAACTGATTTTTATTTTAAAGTTGTGCCTCTGCCTATCTATTTGCGGATATTTTATTTTATCTTTTCGACTATATTCCTGAAGAGGTAGGCAAACCCAAATATACTAAGTATATTTGCGGACATGGGCGTGGATATACTTTATATATGATATTGGAAGGCAAACAAGTAGACGGATTTCCTGATGAAAATAAATTCACGCCTTCTAGCGACACTAAAGCTGCTAATGGTGTATTGCCAACCTGAGGCCGGGATGTTAGGCCTCGAGCAAAAGTAAGTTTACCGGCTACCGTATTCTCCAAACTAGAACACGTCAACGGCAAGCACTGACGTTTTGGCGGCAGGAATAGGTAAGGCAGCGGTACCAATCCGGGTGAGATCGCTGCGAAACTCTACCACCTAGCCATATATTTTTTATTTCTGAAATTAAGGGACTTTCCTGGATGCTTAAGATTGAAATATCACTAAATTTGATTTTATAAATGGAAATTTAAAAAAAATGGTACAAAAAAAATTAAAACATTAACCTTCGTTATTTACTTCTTGATCATTGAAGAATCTCAATAGATTCTTCATAATAGATGCTGCTATGAATGAAATCCACTTGTCGAATTTTTTATATTTATACCTTAAACGTCTGTCATGCCCATAACACTCGCTATAAATTGAGATCAACGTCACAGTTTCAACGCTAGGTCACTTTTTTCTAAAAAGTTTCTTAAAGAATGTTCAACTTGGCAAAAATTGAAAAAAATCGCTTATCTCGTTCATATTTCAAGCAAGTTTTCCAGAAGTCCCCATTACATTCATATTAGAGAAGATCACGGCTGTAAAAGTGAGTTTCCAAACTTTTGTTAAAATATGACAAAAGTTTGTGAACTGTTTCTTAAGATAAACAAAATTCGTCTAAAATATTTAGTGAAGTCTAAACGAGGAATGTCTGCTGTTTGACCTGAAGAATAAATTCGTTAGACAATACACGCTAATGAATAAAGTTGGGTTGTTAACGAAGCTAACTTCGGAATTCCCATTAAGGAGTGTTCGTGTTTTATCCTGTAACACTGCATATTTATATTTCCATTAAGAAATAAAAGACGCTAATAAGATTACAGCTTATGGCCTTTTTATGGTCAATAACTTTGGATATATGAGCGTCCATCTTACGTTTTACAATATCGTGATGTAAAAGATACATTTCCGTAGATTTATGCTACTTAGTATGATATAATCTGGGTAAATATAAAACAAATCTGTTCTAAATCAGTGTCTGTGAAACAATAATATAAACTTGATGATAGGTGCTCGCTCAGCGACATCTGTATTTTAGCATAGGAATTAGTTCACCCAATCGATGACAAACTAAAATCGATATTAGCGTAAATCGCAATCTCTATGAGCAATTAGCCCAATTACTTCGTCACTAGGAGGACGAATAGGGAAACTAGTACTCATAGATTCATGGACACTTCCAGTGTCTAGAATGTTCTCGTCTATTCGCGAACCGTCAGATACGAATGTATAAAGAGGACCTCGAGCGACGCCGAGTTTCACTCACTAGCGGACTTCTGGGACACCGTATCTCTGCCCGAATTTAATTAGAAAAAAAAACGAAATTGATAAAGTTTTAATAAATACAGTACGTATAGTGATAAACCGAACAATTCGGTAAATTCTAATGTATTTTCTATGCAATAACTTATTGAATATTTCTTTAAAGCCGTAAAAATGTGATTAGGAGCATAGCAAACGAAGATTAAGCTTTTCAATATAATTGCATTGCAATTAATATTTAGGAGCACACGCTAAGTTTGTTCTTTTTACGTAGTTGAGTGTTATTAAAGTTATTAGTGTGCATATCTTGACCGATGTTGCTAAACATTGCTCGCCAACACCAAATATATGTTAATAGTCTAGGATAGAAAAGCTATTTAAATGTCAGGTACGAAGGTAGCCAACTGTGGTATTCACATGGCCCCAACATGTTCAGTGGAAGGACCTATAATCCCCTACCTTGAGTATTGTCGTGGTCTGGCACTGTCGTCCGTCTGAGCGACAGTGACTTAGCGAAGTTGTCGTAACTTCCAGGGTCAACGGTACCGACAGAAAGTCGACCGACAACTGCACCAGTCCAGACGAGTACCCAGAGTGTGAGTCCCGGAAGCAGCACAGGCAGCTCCGGTAGTCCAGCCCTAGCAGACCCAGGCTCTAAGGAGGCCGCTTTTCACATAATCAGGGCAGTAATGTGTTTTATACAGGCCGCTTCTCTCCCTGTCAACCTTCAATAATTTAACACTGCATAAGCACGTACTCACGCCACTTCACTCAGCAGAAGTGACGAGACCGCTCAGAGTGAACCTGGGATTTGTAAACTGGAACTCCCTCAACGTCAGAAATTTTTTTTTTGTTGTATATTGCTAGATAAAACAAACTTTTTTCTTTTTTCCCATGTACAGTTAGTCCAAAAAGTCTATCAACAAATTAACATACAGCCTATAAGGAAAATTCTCCGTCGACATCTGACTAGTAGTTTCACGCAGCTTCGCCCTCGTAACTTGGCTTTTACTACACCGATTTTGATGAAACAAAGCCTATGTCACTCAAAGATAATGTAGGGTTTTCTTCTTCATTATATGGATAAAAGAATTTTTGAAATCGGTCCAGTAGTTTCGGAGCCTATTTATTTCAAACAAACAAAAAATCAAACATTTCCTCTTTTTAATATTAGTATAGACTAACTGTTGCCCGCGACTTCGTACACGTGGTGAATTGACTTTTTGTAGTTAATGATGGAAACAAAAATATTTTCTTGAATTAAAATATTTTCTAAATGTTGATCCGGACTCCGGAGTAATGTATTACTTCACAATAAAAAAATTTGAATTTGAAAAGAAAAATAAAAACCAGGAAAAAATTATGACCCTCGTTTTAGATTAAGTAGTAAGCAATAATTATTGTAAAAAAATAGTTCGTGCATGAATTTAGTTATATTACTTCTTTATTACATGATATACATGTAAAATTATATAGAGTGCAATAGGCAACATAGACATCGGTTTCTTAACAATACTTTGTAGATGGAGACAGCATCAGCTATTTGCGTTGCTCACTATACATACATACATAGCTCTTTTGCACGTTTGTAATTAAGCCTAAACTGCTATAAACGAATAGAAATCGCAAGATTTATTCGCAGTAATTTAGATGTAGCTCGGTGGTTGAACCCTAACGTATTGAATTGTAGAAAATATCTTTATTGGCTCAAGCAGGATACCGAATCGGTAGCTTCAATTGGATGGACCGGAAAGTGACTTATTTATTCCATTACATTGAAGTCTTTGTTATTTGTTTTAGCTGTTTAGGAGTGTTGAAAGGCAGTAAATGTGGTGAATTCGTGTTAACGGGAGTCGTGTCAACACCTGATGTGGATCGGGCATAATTCATACTAATATTATAAATTTGGAAGGCAATCTGTATGTCTGTCTCATTTTGATTGAAATTTGATAGGCATATAGTTTATAAATTGCGTTCAAATATAAATTAGATTTTATTTTCCAAATAAATAATTCCAATTTGTATCAGATGTAAACTAAGCTTTTATTTTGCTAATTCCGCGTGAGCAGTGTAACTGTTGTAGCAAATAATCCTACAAATGACACAGAATGTCACAAGCGTAACTGACGTTCAGACTTCCTTCCCACATCCGCGACTAGATCACAAATATAGTCCGAACACGGGAAATAAATTATCACGTCCTTCGCCAACTTTATCGAAGAACTCACCACAAAGAACACCAAATCGCACTCGACACCGAGACATCCTTAGGAAATCGACCGTACCGTACAAACGACGACACACGAGTGACTTGCCGCCGCCTCAATTGCGCTTTATATAGACCAAACGTCCCAATATCAATTATTCGTAACCGCTTCACGAATCGATAGTGGAATTCTGTGCGACTCGATTGCTGCTAAAAATTCGTAATAATGGAGAATTCGAATATTTGTTCATTCAACAATGTTCTGGACACATTATTATGTTTTATGATTTCTAATTGTTCCAAAATATTTAATCTAATTCCTTTTTCACAAGTATGAACTGTTTCGAAGGAGTGATCACTAGCCAAATTGTGACCAGATTCCAAAAGATGTTTTGCAAAATGGGATTTTTCAAAATGTTTACCGTTTACCGTTTCATAAAACCACACAATCCTTTTATTTAAGTTTAATAAATAGCATATATTCAATACAAATGTATGTGGTGGTTATTTACCGTGTCTTAACGTTAGCGGTGCTTAATAATCTTAGGATGTAACGCCTTTGTTTAGACAATTTACGAATACTTATTCGCTATCCCGGAACACAGGATTGGCGAGAAATGATTTTATAAGGGCATTAATAGACAATACAGTGTTAACATCCAGCCAATAGCGTCTTTACAAAATTCTTTTACTTAGATAAGATCAAGGTATTAGTAACGATAGAATAACACTAATTTTTTACAAGTTCCTTAGTAGGAGAGCTGATAACCAGGATGTTATATTTCTACGTAGAGTAACTTATTTTAAACCTAAAAGACTGAAAGTTGTAATTTAATGTGTTTGTAAACAACAGATGTTTTAGTAATGTTTCTATGTTATTGTTTGTGTGTCTGTAATGTTTGCTAATCAAAAACTATTTTATATCTATCCTGCGTGTTTGTTTGATTTGGGCAGTACTTACGCTAAAACTACTGTACAAATTTTATTCAGAATTACTATTTTTATTTTGCTAGATGGTAGAGTTTAGCAGCGACCCGTCCGGATTAGTACCACCGCCTTACCTATTCCTGCCGCCATAACGTCATGACGTGTTCCGGGTCGGAGGGTAAGGTAGCCGGTAAACTTACTTTTGTTCGAGGCCTAACATCCCAGCCTCAGGTTGGCAACACACCATTACCACCTTTGGTGTCTCTAGGCGGCGTGAATTTCTTAACATCAGGAAATTTGTCTGCTTCTTTGCCTTCCAATATCATAGAAAAATTATCTTGTACTGAATATACGATTAGCCATAAACCATTAAATATAAATCAGCCCAGTGGGCAACACACCATTACTATTTTTGATGTATACAAGTGTATATTTCTTATGTCGCCGTAATATTTTTTTCTTGTGTTTACAATAATGTTTACTCGTTGTTTATATAAGCCAATATTTACTAATATCAGTACATACTTTTATGATAGAAAAATAGTATATTATTTTTTAAAGGATCGCGATATGCGTTGCAAGTTTAATACATATATGAATATTTGTTCCATAAGGGTACTTTAGAAATCAAATTTTAATCTAATCCTGCGATTGTTACTGAATAGAAGACAGTACTAATGGAAATTCAAAAGGACACTACATAGGGTAATATTTAAAAAAAGTGAAATGCATATCTGTTTGTTTTACCAGGTAACAATGCCTTTTAATTTTGTAAGAAGTACGAATTAGCAACAAGATTTACATAAGAAGATTTTCCTCAGGAGAAATGTTGGCTGCAGCATTTTTGTGATTTTTTATTATTTGACGGAATCCATCATTTCCATACTAAAATTATAAATGCAAGGGAATGATGAAATCAGATGAAGTACTTATAATCTAAATAAAATTATTTAATTTGCAATTTTCCGCCAAAAAAATGTATACGTATTATGGCGTAACAAATCAGGCAAAATAGTGCGCTAAGAATGAAGTGGACTTACCGAAAGCTAAAATTCCCAAATATATGAAGCTCCACACAACACACACCACTAAACTGGTTTATTACCACCAACAATACACACACTACTATCAAAATAATTCGACTGCACTCCACGAAAGTCGAATTTTCCTGATGATGCTTCGGTTACGAAGCGAAACGTACGTTGGGTTCTTAGTAGTGTGTGTATTGTTGGTGGTAATAAACCAGTTATGTGGTGTGTGTTATGTGGAGCTGGATATATTTGGGAGTTTTGGCTTCCGGTAAGTCCAATTCATTCTTAGCGTACTATTTAGCCTGTTTTGTTACACCATAAATCGAATACATTTTTTTGGCGGAAAATTGCAAATAAAATAATTTTATTTAGATTTAAGTATGGATTTCCGCAAAGTAACGCCTTCTTCTTTCAAATATTTACAAAGCACTCTATACTCTTTGCCTACCCTGGATATGTTGGTATTTAAAAATGAGAAAGTTTTTCGATCTGTGTATTGCGTTTTCATGGTTAAGCCGCATTGTTAAAGTGATTTAGACGAAATTTGATAAGGTTATAGTCTATAGTATAATAAATACATCTTTATTTTCAAAAATGCACCTCTTCTATACAGACGGGGTTGCCATTTCGTATAAGAATCAATTTAAAAACTACGCCGACGAAGCAGAAATAAATAAGAAGATAATTGAAAGACTATGAAAAAATTAAGAAATTGTATAAAACAAAAGTCAATTAGATTATTTTTGGATGAAACTATCTTCTAAACAGGGGACTTCCTTTGCATTTAATTGATAACAAAAGTATCCTATGTTACTTTTAATACCTTCAAGCATATGTATACAAAGTGGTGAGGATTGGTTATAGAGTAATAGGCAAAATTATTCGCATTTATAATATTAGTAGGGTTGTAGTATTACTAGCTTTACCTATCTCATTTGATAGAAAGACTATCTAATTGACATGTTTTATTCACATGTATTTTTTGTTTGAAACATTAATGTATTATACAGTCCTAATTTCCTTAACGTTTATCTGAGTTCTAATGACCATTTAAATATTAGTAGTTTTCAAGTTTAAGACCGGCAGAAAAAAGGACTAGTAAGTGTTAACTTTATTGTATAATAATTTAAAAACAAATGGGTGACTGTGGTGTATGCATGTATGTAATTTAAAAACACCTATATAATAACATAGCTGCATTATCCAAATTGAAGTTTTTTAAAACATTACGCAGTATTTTAATTATTATTTTGTGCATTTGTAATTTATTAGATATGCATAATAATTATCCGTTGTTGAATATTTGCATTTGTAATGAATAATGGGAATGGGCACATGTTAGTTCCTAAATTCGTTCAAGACAGCTGGCAATTTATGCTAACAGATCTCGGAGTTATTGTCTGTTTGAGTTGGCCAGCTGAATATCTCCTTCATTACTTACAGTTTCAACTGCATCTGATCTGTGCGATGTGTGAATTATTGCATCAAATTATATTTATATATATAATTAATGTAAAAAGGTATCTTCACGCCCGCATCCCCGAATAGGTAGGCTGACAACCAGGGCACCCGCGACTAGCCAAAAACACAAAGTCCCACAATGTGACAGGCGGCAAGCCTATCGCCAACCGGGTATATATCCGATCCCAAGCAACGTTATTTTTATTAGAAAATTGTGGACACATTTTTTATGTTTTTTTTTTTTGTTTGACCCGGTGATCAAAACCCTTAAGAAGTCAAGTCCAACTGCTAGACTACAAAGGTAATTGTAGAAATATTTAATAACTTTCTTTGTACCCGAATCTAAATGGAACCTACATAAGATAATTTCGATAAATTTAATCGATATAAATAATGTTTCTACATATCTGACCTGTCTGGAGTTAGGGCACTATTTATAATGTTTCCTCCTGAAAACGTTACATATCTTTCAGGTTCTGCTTGCTTGCATGCCTCTATTTTCATAAAAAAATCATAATTAATTATTGTGTGCTGGTTTGCTAAGCAGATAGATGGCTCAAGTCATACAAATAAATAATCTGTTCAGAGAAATCGAAACATCCACATTCATAAGCGTCAAAAGTAAAATAACTTTCAATTCTTGCAGAGGATGCTAAAACTAAATTATTACCATTTAAATACAAACATTCACCCTAAAATATTTGTTTTTGGCGAACATAACTAGAAACCCTCAGCCATTTGCAATGTAATGTAGCGAAACAGCGAAACTTTTGTGATGTGTAAGCACAACATAGGGTCGAGTTTCGCAGAAATCAATACTTTTAATAGCCTATTATCTCGATAGTTTATTTCTTTATCCTGAGAAAGTTGAGTATTCAATAGAATATTTGATAAGCGGTATAAAATCAGAGGTGGATTAGTTTCCAATATCAATAAATCTAAATCTATTTATATTTAGGAAGTAACTCTTTAGTGGTAAGATTAAATCTATATATAAAAATCAATTGCTGTTCATTAGTCTCGCTAAAACTCGAGAACGGCTGAATCGATTTGGCTAATTTTGATTTTGAATTATTTGTTAAAATGAATATAAAATGGAAAACTGCGAGGAAACTAGGAAATACAATATTTAAATTTTTCCCATACAAACTTAACGGGTGGAACGAAGTTCACCGGGACATACATCATACTAAAGTTTTTAAACTCGTCTTAGTACTTTGGAATCAAAATACTGTTTTTAAAAAAAAAAGACATATGGTTTGTAAATGACGAAGTTGTATATCTAACAGGGATACATAACTTTAAATAATGAAATTAAAAAAGTAATAATATTATAATAAAAATGGCAGAATTCCTAAATTTCATATTTTATGCACCTAAAGAAATAGATTGTTGGGATAAAAAATTATATTATCACCAAAAAAAGCTAAAAAAATCAAATATCTCTCTGCGATATTGCAGGAACTTTACGTATTTTTTATCAAACTCCTATACTCGTAGGTACAAAAATGTTTTTGCATTTGATATTTTTCGTATCATCTTATACAGGGTTACTTTGATGGACTGGCCACTAACCAGCGCAAGTGATTGCGGTCGGCGGGAATTAGTTGAATATATTTTTTTAATTTTTAGTCCATCAATCTTGTAATTTGCGTCAGATAAAAGTTATTATTTGTTGTTTTTTAATTTTTAATCACTTCATACTCGTAGATCCAATGTGTTATCGATTCTTAATCGTCGTATAAAACTACTTCAACCATCTTTTTTTTTCGAAATTATGCATTCTAAATCGTTTAAACTCTCACAAATCTTTGTAAGTACATGAATAAAGTAAAATGACAATAAATTATCTTTTTATTGCAATTTGGGTACTACTGCCAAGGGTGATTTTTTTTTTACAAAAAAAATATAGATCGATTTTATTTCGGCTATAAATCTCTTAGTTTTCATGTTAGAGAGTTATATAAACCCTCATTTTAAAAATACTTTGAAAAAGGTTAAATGCAATTTTCTCGAAAAATTTACCATTTTTCCGTTATTTGATGTTAAATTTAAAAAAAATCGTTCAAATAATGTATTCAATAAATTATTACTCGGTTTGTATTAAGTCTTCCATCAATTAAAAGGCACCAGTCTCTTAAAATTTGTCCCTCTATCGATTTCCGTGGTTATTTTCTACAAAAAAATTACTCCTAGTTGGGGTGTCACTCACCCCAGACAAAAAGCACACATTGGGATAGGGTAAATCTTGCTTTTTGAGGTATTATACATGCTGTAAAAATTTCATGAAAATCTGTGCAGGTTCAAAAAATTCGGAGGTGAAAACCTTGGTAGCTTGGATTAGTTTACATGTTAAAAAGAAGAACAAATTTCGTTAATAATTTTTTGGATGTGTTAGTCAGGAGAAGCTTCAAATAAAATAAAACATTTGATAGGATATCTATCGGCTCAGCTAGTCTGAAATAAACTTGATCCATTAAACCTTGCAAGTTAAGAGTTAGGTAAAATATTGAATGAGTTTGGCAGTTATTTACTTCTATCTAAAAATCAATTTACACACAAAATAACCTTAAATTATTTAGCAAACTCCATAATCATATTTTGATAATGCAAATGATTCTACTAAAAAATTGACTAATAGAAGGCTATGAACAGTGCAGGCAGAGCTACAAGCAGTATTTTAAGCCAGTTGGAATGTAGAGTAACTTAATCAGCAGATTCGAAACCCATACAGAGACATAAGCGAATAAAGATGCCAAGCGAATGAGTAAGGGTTTCTAGTCTTATTTAGACAGTGCGGTCTAGATTTTATCTGATATCTACCTAGTCTATGATTTACAACTTTTTAATGGCAAAAGACATTGAACAACACGCAGCTCCTCTGATGATAAGAGATAATCATATCCATAGACATCATAGACGTTATAGCTGCGTCGTTTTTAGGTGGTTAGTTGCATAAGTCTATCGGTTACCCTAACTTTCCTACTGGATCATAAAAAAGGCATCTTCGCGCCCATATCCCCGAAGGGATAGGCAGAGGCACAACCAGGTCACCCACGACTAGCTGAAGACACTAAGTCCCACAATGTGATAGCTGGCAAGCCTATCGCCAACCGGGCACATTTCCAATCCCGAGCATTATTTTTTTTAGAAAATTGAAAAAACCTTATTTTCGTTTTTGTTGCCCGACCCGGGATTCGAACATGGAACCTTATGCAGTCAAGTCCAACAACTGATTTATGGCAGCAGAAATAGGTAAAAAATGTCTTATCGTCTTTGTGGTCTAGCGTTCTAATGATGGAGCTATATAAGGTCTTGGTTTCCGTTCCTGGGTCAGGTAACTCAAAATATGTTTTTACGATTTTCTTCTTAAAACCAACTTTGCCCTTACTATAGGCTAGGTGGCAAGCCTCACATTGTGGGACTTAGTACCTTCTGCTAATCGTGGCTTGTATCACTACCCGCTGCTCCTCCTCCTCTTTTAAGGATATTGGCGTGAAATCAATTTTCGTGAACGCGGCTCCCCAATTCTTATTAAATATAGCATATTATTAAAAAGTTTTTTTCAATATTGGTGGGCATTTAGGGCTTGATTTTTTTTTAATTTGATAGAGCTTACTTCTAACGTTGCTCTATTGATATTTAATTAATTCAAGGATATCGAGACAAACTCACAGGTTTTTGTTAATTAGACAAAGTATTATCAAAGAAAATATATAAAGATAAAGATATATCTATATCTGAAAGATATATCTATAATATATATAACATTAAATTTAAAGTCGGCTTTTTGTATTTGCATTTAAATAATTCAATCACGGTAAGATAAAGTTACACGTTTAGTTTTATCAGATTTGTTTGTATGACTACATGCCATTTTAAAAACTTTTAATTAATTCCTCGAAAAAAAAAACAATTAAAAACATCATAAGTTTACTTGACCGGGCCAGTTGGATATGTCTTAAATGATCCATCTCTTTTCTTTTTGCTTTATTGGAAAAAGACAGACCTTAACATTTCAAATTAGAAAAGTTTATGAAAACAATTTGTGCATTATAACAGATTTGGTGTTGCTGTTATTCGTTGTTGGTTTCGATCCATTGACCTCTTAGTATATGGACATGAAATTCCTATGAAAAAAGCTTGCCATTGGCTAGTAAATATGGCTGCCATTTTGACATTATAACGCTGTCCAGAATAAGCAGAGTATCGATATCGATACATGATCTATTAGTGAAGATTGATAGTTAAGTTTAGGTAAAAAGATAAGAATTATTATGAAATAAAATTGCAACTATCAACTTACTTACTTACTCATTGCCACTCAATTGGTTTATAAATAGTGAAATGTAATGAAACAAAAGAAAGAATATTTATTTACTTTTCACGAGTAAATTTTTTTTTCTTGTGGTGTTCAAATATGTTTATTCTTTATATAAATCAACTCTTTATATTTATTACAAGATTTATTATCATCACAAAAAAAAATATCAGATTCCATCAAACCACTTCTTTTACTTTAAAGTGTGCACTTAAAAGGATTCATAGTGTACTAGAGTGTGATTGATATTTTTAATGGCAATGGTATACATTCATATTAATACCCCACCAACATTCTTTTCTGAGAACGTAAAATAAAAATGTCGTTATCTCTTTCGGCGTACATAATATCAACATTTGTTAAAAAGAGACAGTGAGATTATGTTAAGTTATATGTCGATTTCAACGGTATTTAAACAACAAAATTTTCTATAGAACATTGTTGCACTTCTTTGTATTATACATTTTCCTATTTCTATGTTTCGATCACATAGCATGGAATCAGCCCGTACTTAATTATTTTTTTGTAAATAATTATACATTCTTTAAAAATGTAGGCTTAGTTAGGAAAAGCTTTTTGATTCGTTTAAAAGTGAATAATAATAACTTTTTTAAACTAGTCAAAAAGAAAGAGTCAGTTTGTCTGTAGGTTTTTTGAGTTAGGTATACAACATAATTTTTGTTTACCTAGATTAAGTACCAATAATAATAAATAATAATAATAAATAAATATCCCTGGACAACTTACACTAATTGAATCTAACCCTAAAGTAAGCAAATTATATGCATGTGTTATGGGTGTTAGTCAACGATACTAATACATAGAAATACTTAAATAGATACCAGAATAAATTTAATAAATGCCTGCCTCCGTCGGGAATCGAACCCGAGCCTCGCGTTAAGTTGATGTAGTTACGCTTAAATACCTAATAATTTGTTAACATGCAATGTTTTATTTAAAGTTTGGTGCAATGTAAATTAATATTGAGTTGATTAAAAAAAACTTAATTTAAAAAACTATATATATTATTATGATATCACTCACTTGTAATACTGTATAATATAATCTGAATATATTATATCCAAGGTATGGTAAGTGAAGGAGTTTTTTGTCGGTTGCAGAGCTCGCTGATCGTCACTTTGCTCCGTGACGTTGATATTAAGAGGGTTATACTCACCGAAGTTAATTTCTGCATCTATTCATTTTATTTTTAATCTATTTGTTACTGGGAATATTAATACAATCAGTCCGTTGTACTGTGTACGCTCTTTTTCTCACTCACTCTCAAAATGCCGCATTAATTTTTTAATCGAAGAATAAATAAGAAAAATTAAGTTGTTTACTTAAATCTGATCCAAAAACAATGACTAGGTAATTATATAATTATTTTTTTTTACTTTCTCTCTATGATTATGTGAAATTTCAAAGGCTTATAATTGTGAAGCGGATACCTTCCTCTTTTACTGTTTTTGTGATTACGTAAACAGTGGTTTCTCCTTACATCCATCAAAAATTATATATAGTTTTTTTTGAATAGCTGTACATTGTAGGGTTAAATTTTCAACAAATATCTGTCTTTGCCCCTGGAGAAATCACACGAATTAATTCAACCCTAAAGTAAGCAAATAATATGCATGTGCTACGAAGTAAGCAAACACAAACACTAGCAGTCGACGGCTACTTTGTCGAAGTTATAAAATTTATTATACCTGCGGAAATACGTTGTTATCATATTATGATAGAAAGTAGCTTTTTATCTCTTTTTACAGAACTCTTTTCATAGCAAAATATTTTAATCTGACTTCTACTAAACTCTCATGATCACTTTTTACGTTTGATCAAGACTACGAAATTTATGTTTCTTGAAATTTTAATCAAAATCTGACCATCCGGTTTGGAGATGTTTCGGAAACATACACACATTTTTGTATACATACTAGCGGGTGGCCAAAGGTTAAACGTTATAGCTGGATTATGGACGTTATGGATTCACATTTTTTTACCTCAAAATTAAAAAAAATATTTGTTGATTTTTTAGAAGAGCGTAGACACAAAGACACGACACAACAAGAGAGACGTTATTTTGTATTGCAATACATACAACAAAAAAACGCGCGAATCGCTTACTATCCTCTGTTTGCCGGGTAAATATCCAAGACGTGGCTGCATATCGAGCCTGAATTGTTTTGTATGTGGCACACTCTTCAGTGGGCAGAGTTTCAGCAGACCTGTACTCTACGACGTGCAATTCATTCTACTTTAAAATGGGTTACATTTTTCGCTGACTGCGTGTCCCCTGACAACTCCGCCCAGAGTTCTCCTAAAGACTATCGATCCACTATACCTAACTATCCGTTAAACTAACCACCAGACTAGCACGAGACGTAAATTAACGCAGTTGGCTACATTCCAGTCTTTTATAATGACTAAAATCTTTAAAACCCATTCCAACTCTTGGGAATTACTGGCATTATACGAATTAAGCATGTATATGTCTGTAATTTCTCAGGTGCTAATGGAGGATCTGTTTTCAATGAATGCTTTAATTTTAACACGATTATGTTATACAGTTTGTCAATAACGACATCTAAACTTTAAAACAGACTCTTTTGTAGGGGTACGTTACCGATCTTTAACTAAAAAAGCCGCGAAAGTATTAACTACGTATAATATAGCAATGTATAACAACATAATAATTTATGATCGTAGTTGCATGCAATATGCATTTGTGTTAGGTCCAAACGTATGATATTTGTGTTTTGTATAGGAGGAATAAAAAGGCCGATTACTTTTATAACATTTTTATTTAATAAAAGCATTAAACATTGTTATCTGTGCTCTTTTGTCATCCCATAAGTAGTTTATTGATCACTTTACCAAAAAAAAAACATTCGGGCGAGAATCAATAAAATCTTTGAAGACGATTTGGACATATCGGATAGGGCATATCGGAGATGTTGTCTCTGTTGAAGCAAGTTCTGAAGATTTTGATTAACGTGTTAGACATTTCAATTAAAGCTCTTCTGATTTGGTAGCCGTTTGTGGTGCAGTGTGTGGTCTAGCTATGTCGTGAAGCAGCGGTGGTGTAGGGCGATTGGTCAACAGCGTTGGTTGAGTAGCAGCTATCTTTTCCATGACTGATTGTAATTGCTGACAATAGACGTCTTTCGTGATCTGTCGTAGGCCAGATTTAAGAACTTTATCGCCACTAGTCCACCAAACACTTACAAGTAACTTTTGAGTCAATTTTCGCTTAGGGCAGGATTTGGCTGGATTACCAGGGTCCAGTTATTACGACGAGCGCTTCTGATTAAAGTAGAGAATCCATTTTTCGTTACAGGCAATGATTTGATTTAAAAACCCGTTATTGTGCCCGTCAAATAATGTAACGCAGCTGTCGACGTACGTTTTCCCGGTTCGCTTAACTCAATTAGTTTCAAGTTTTTAAACTTAACAATTTGCTTAAAGTAGATTAACACAGTTTTATCACTAACACCGCAGCCTGCAGCTTATTCGGACGTGGTTTGCATAATAGCCTTCAATTCTTTTTTGTCGACTTGGGTTTCCGGCCATACACGGGCCTTGTTTTAAAGGCTGAAATTTCCAGAACGAAATCGTTGGACCCGAAAACGCATTATGTTTTCTTTTGCGACACGATTATGGCAATCGTTAACCCTTCAAGCCATTTCCCCAGTATTGTAATCATGGTGGGAGTTTTACTCACAAGTATCGTAATGTTTCAAGTTTTACAGTTTTTAAACTGAGCGACACAAGCACAAAAAACAGAAGAATAAAAATGGCGGCTTACGAAAAGAAAATATTCTTAACCAAAGTGGAGAAATTTGTGACTGAAGTGGCTAGCACGATGAAACGCGAATCCAATATTATGTAACATTCTGAAAAATGTTGAAATCTGACTTTGGATTTCTCAATATCAGTAATCTGCGTACTATGACAACTTTTGTGTTTGAAGATACGTTTTTTTATTAATACAACACGATATCGGGATTGTGGTGTCATCGAGACAAAATATGGTTGCAGTTTTTAATGATAATAATCACATGTAATGTATACTTACATGTTGAGCAAAATAAGCCAATTTTAATAGTATTTTTTACGACATTGTTCAGTTTTTATGCAAAATATTCACGAAGAAACAAGTGTATTGTGTATTTTCTCGTTGCCTCCAAATCTCACTAAATGAGCTTAAGGTCACCACTTACTTAAGACTGACATGATCTTTGACTAATTTTGAATAATTTATGGCCGATTTTGAATAATCTGGTAACTTCATGTAATGTATACTTAAACAAGCGTCACCTGTCACATATGTAACCTCCCTAGTAGATCATGTACCTTCCTAACCGGCAGCTCGTAACAAGTAAGCCCCTTATAAACCACACATTTTTTTATACTACACTACCACCACATACACCACATATTTTGTTATATATGTTATTACCGACAAGATCATTGGTTCGTAGATCGCAGCGCAACCTGGCATAGGATGACATGATATATGCCATTATACACTATTTGGCATTATCGTGTTCGGGTCCGAAGCTCGGGTAGCTGTATACTTGTACATTAGAGTTAACACTCAGCTTACTAATCAAATTAATATCTAAACAATTAACACAGTCTAAAACTAATTATTAAAGTAGCGAAAATAAAAGTAGGTATAACAGCAATATTACTCGTATTAGGCCTAAAACCGTCGCGGCCACAGAATAGCAATGCACTTATAATATCTATGGTACGTTTAGGTCATGGTCTTTTATCTTTCAGCAATGAGTATGCTTATTAAATGTATGACAATGTAACGATTACTGATATTATACTCACAAAGAGAATAGCAAATACAGAGGTTAACATCGAAGCTTCATAAGCTACCAGGCGAGTTAGAGGAATAATTGAGGTCTTTCGATAGGCGGCGGAGCATGAAAGTGTACTTTCAGTTTACTTTCTTCAAATTTTGCACTGAATATTATTTTATATTTTACGTAGCTGTTAAAAATTTAATGAAATGAAAATATTTTATTTGAAACTAAAACAAAACAAAACTGCATTAGTCAGAGAAAGTGTTCTAAACAGGATAAATTATATTTATTAATATTATAAGCAATCGTAAGAGTTGCGTATGTTTGTGTGTGTGTGTGTGTGTGTGTGTGTGTGTGTGTGTGTGTGTGTGTGTGTGTGTGTGTGTGTGTGTGTGTGTGTGTGTGTGTGTGTGTGTGTGTGTGTGTGTGTGTGTGTGTTTGATAGAACACTTATATTTAAACAATTTAATAAACTAATCGTCGTTCTCTTAATAACCATTTCAGGGCTAGGAGTTTTCAAAATGCTAACTGACGAGAAGTACTGCTGCTATGTATACCAAATTGAATATCATATCAGTTGTTTAAGCTACGTGTTGCTATATTAGTCATTAGTGAGTTAGACGACTAATTATCGACTAATTATGTGCAATGACTGTCTTGCATTAGTACTCTAAAGGTTATGCTATCAGTTATACCACAGTTCTTTCAGAAAACATGAGATAGGTGTATGACGCTAATTGATGTTTGCATAAAGTGAATAATAAACATTTTAAAACTATAATTTAAACATTTTCAGTGACTGTGGTTAAACTAACAGCAAAACGTACCGTATAATGGGCATCTTTAACTCATGAAAAGGGCTGTGATAAAGAAAAGCTTGTCTGACATTGCGTAAATTCGCATAGTAATATTGCTTAGTGAAACGGTCCTTTTATTTGGTTAAGTTATTTGTAGTGTATGTTACTAAATGTAAGTATCCTATTAATATTATAAATGCGAAAGTTTGTAAGTATGTATGTATGGATGTTTGTTACTCTTTCACGCTCGAACGGCTGAACGGATTTGTCTGAAATTTAAAAGACAGATGGATTGTGACCTGGATTAACATATAGGCTATTTTTAATCCCGATCGCACACCGGGTTTCTGTGAAAACGCGGGTGAAGCCGCAGGTAGCAGCTAGTTCGAGTATATTTTGTAAAAAATACTTTATTATTACTTTTACAGTGAACAGTAGTGTAGTGTTAAGTTATTATTTATTATTATCCTAACACAGGTAACAATGTCAAAAAAAATTAATGTAATCCAAAAACTGTCATTAAGTAAGAAAGTAAGTATCTTCACGCTTATATCCCCCGTAGATTTAGGCAGAGGCACAACCAGGCCAAATACTATAGTCCCATAATGTGATAAGTGGCAAGACTATCGCCAATCAGGCATGTGCCTGGTGCTGGTGGCTTGCCACTTGTGTGTATCCAAACCCAAAAAAACTCGTTTTTATTAGAAAATTAAAAATACACATTTTCTATTTTTTAGTACTCGACCCAGTGATCGAACTCAGGACATCAATTAGTCAAGTCCGACGCCGGACTTTAAGACCACAGAGGCGACAACAATCGTAAATTAAAATTACTATATCTTATAAGTAAATTAAAATTAAATTCCAAATATAATATTTGCTTCCAGGTATACAAGATCGATACAAATGAGACTATGTAACTGAAGTATTAATTATGTTTCCGACATTTCTATACTTTCATCTAAAAATAACTCACAATTTTAATTACAGGAAACAGTAAAATTACACCTTTATCGGGTAAATATTAAATATAATTTAATAATTAAAATTTTAAATATAATTCAATAGACCTACTCACATATAAGGTAAATTAAGGTTAGTTATTTTACTGCTAAGACCGAATGTTTCATTTACTGCTTGGAGTTTCCAGTGGTTTAACTGACTCTGATTCAGCAATCGGTCGTAGTCTAACCTTTTACGAAAAACAAACTATCACCTGACATAAAGATAGTGTCAAATTTAATAAGTCTTCCTAAGAAACAAACAGAAAACTGGTTAGCTTCTTGCTAATAAACAATCGCTATTATATAAATTTTAAAGAAAGAAAAAATTTCGCCCCAGACAGGATTTGAACCTGTAACCTTTCGTCTCAAGCCGACGCAGGTTAGAGCATTAACCAATTGAGCTACTGAGGATTCAAGTCCCGTGGCGAAATTTTTAATTCCTTTCTAACCCGTTAACTCAGAATTGTGTATCTATAGGACATAACTACCCGCGTTAACGGGATAGAAAGGAATTAAAAATTTCGCCACGGGACTTGAATCCTCAGTAGCTCAATTGGTTAGAGCATTCGTCGGCTTGAGACGAAAGGTTACAGGTTCAAATCCTGTCTGGGGCGAAATGTTTTCTTTCTTTAAAATTTATAGAAAAAACTATCCCAAGCACAGGGCAAGTGCTAAAATAAAAATAAATCGCTATTATAATTTCCTCACCATTTTACGCATAACTTGAAAATTGATAATGCTTGGTAGGAGATTAGTAGGAGAGACTATCTGTTGCATCATAATATAGTCAGCATGCCTCATACGCAGCAGAAAGAATTGATCCGGTATTGAGAAGCTGGTGGGTTGAAAAGCGGGTGGGTGGTGGATGGTGGTGGCACCGCAAGCAGGGTTACCGGATGGGAAAGAGTAGCCAGGCAAGGTGCGCTACCTGGGAATTAATGTCTAACTGAAAATCATTTGAGGTCATAATATACGTATGTAACACGTTGTATACACATATTTCAATGAGAACATAAAACACAAACAATGAATACATTTAAAAAGTAGTAGTAGTCTTATTTGACAGCACTAAATTGTTTTGTCTCTTTCTGTTACTTTCGTTGAAAGAAGACAGCGATAACTTAAAATAAGGTTAGAGAGTGAGCAACAAAATTACTACCAGTATACTTTAATTTCCTGATGCTGAGAAACATACAGAACAATTAATTAAATGTTAGTCGTGCGTTGCCAACCTGCAACTACAAAAACATAAGTATTTTACTATACATAGAGCATAAGTAGTATATCACATTTAGATATATGTCAGTCTCAAAGTCGGATAACGTAGTTGTTGCAGTTATATTAAATAATCCGGGCAAGCCCGGGCAAATTTAAAAATCTGACTGCAATAGTGAAATAGCGCACTCTAGACCTAGACTATCTAGACTCGTGACCTTCGACACTAAGTTATGGTAGTAAAAACATTACAAGCAGCAACGTTACAGCGAAAAAAAGAACATTGATGAAATTGTGTTTATGATAATTCATATTTTTAAAAGAAAGAAACACTTGTACTGTTTTACTTATCACTTATAATTTATTACTTTGTAATTAGTAGCCTACCGGTTTCGCTTATACAGCATCATCAGGGCTAAGACTTAATTATAAGTGATAAGTAAAACAGTACAAGTGTTTCTTTCTTTTAAAAAATATGAATATTTTGAAGTTTTACCAAGCGCCGACGATGTAAAATATCAAATATAGTTTATGATAATGATGTTTTCGTTTAGTTTAACTAAGAATTTTAGACGATTATTTTTTACTACGATTTTAAAATACATCTGCAAATAAACCGAAACCTTCAATGATTAACCATATTTAATTAAACCATTCATCAAAAAAATAAAAATGTGTTCGAAAACTATTAGTCTAAGTTTGTTCGGCACAACCGTTCATACGTACGGAAATCGCTCCGAAGCAAACCATATCCGATGTACAATCTAGCGGACCAAGCGGTTAATTATTAACAATAATTATATTCGCAAGACTACTCCACAGATGTTCAGATTTGGCTCAGAAGGAAACCAAATTTGTAGTAGTTGTTAAAGAAAGGCAAACAAGCAGACGGATTTCTTGATGGTAAGAAATTCTCGCCGCCTAGAGACATCAAGGTGGTAATGTTGTGTTGCCAACCTGAGGTCGGGATGTTAGGCCTCGAGCAAAAGTAAGTTTACAGGCTATCTTAAACTCCGAACTGGAACACATCATGACGTTATGGCGGCAGGAATAGGCGGTGGTACCAATCCGGGTGAGTCGCTGCCAAACTGTACCATCTAGTCAGATGTCACGTTGTTAGTGACGGTAAGCCTATGCTCGTCTTTTACGAGCTGCCTGGCAGGAAGACAAATGGTCTGTTCTGCAAAGGAGCCCGGTCCTACACGGGGAAAATAAAACATTTCAATGGTTACATTTCAATGGTTACATTTATTTATTTATTGAAAACAAATTCACAAAATCTTTACAGGTTTCCCCAAAACGACATTGTGAGTTAGAAATATAATAACAATTTAATAATTAATACATTGTAAACGTCTTCCAAATGCAACACATAACATTTTTCTTCACGATTAGTCAAGCAGCAAACACTTTTGCAATCGAAATTTCAAGGTCAATATTGATGCTTAAGCATAGCTGGCGACTGTTATTAGTATTGTTTAAACACGAGAACCAAAACTACTTGAAAGCTTTCATTTTCTATCTGCCATATTTTTCGTTTTAATTTCTCTAGCCGTAGATTAAGATGCGGATTGCAATCTTGAATAGTATAGCAGTCCACACTCGTCATAACAAAGACACACGTCATAATATACAGGCTGCTTCTAAATTTATATCTCACAATTGAAATAAAATTCATATAAAGCATTGTAATCATGTAAGTATATGTTATGGGATTCTAATATATAATCTTTACGATTTGAGTGAGCCTGAGCTATATCCTATTAATATTATAAATGCGAAAGTTTGTAAGTATGGATGTATGGATATTTGTTACTCTTTCACGCTCGAATGGCTGAACGGATTTGTCTGAAATTTGTAAGACAGATAGATTGTGACCTGGATTAACATATAGGCTATTTTTATCCCGATCGCACACCGGGTTTCTGTGAAAACGCGGGCGAAGCCGCAGGTAGCAGCTAGTTATATTATATATAGCTTTGTCTATATTTAAAACTAAACCAGAAGTATTGTCATCCAGCGGGTCAATGAAAAAGTACACAAATTGACAACAAACAAAGATTCGGAAAAAAACATTTAAGATTTAACAATAATCTTTTCTGGAATACCTTCAACATACACACAACTTTTTAAGCTTTTTTCATTATTAATAAGCATTCAAACTGGTAAAAACCAACAGTGATTTTAACGTTACATTGTCTAAGTAATAATTTGATGACCGTCATGAATTGGTTGATTTATAAAAATCAAAAGTATTATATATCATTATATTAAATTTAAAGTATTTGAAAACAAGTTCACAAATGACTGAGGAATCGAAGGATTTTCATAGAAAGTACGAAATTTGTTAACATAACCATTTTTATAATGAAAACTTAGAACCGCCGGATGAAAAGTGGAGAAGAAATATAAGATGTAAGTGAATTAAACTGGGAAGTACTTTTTTAATCTTTCCTAAAAGACACACAATTATAAAGTATCTTCACGTCCGTATCTAGAAGAGTTAGGCAGAGGCATAACCAAAACACCCACGACTAGCCGAAGACACTAACTCCAACAATGAGATATGTGGCAAGCTTATCGCCAACCGTGCACATATCCAATCCCGAGCAACTTTCTTCTTAATAAATAATTAAAATACTCATTTTAATTTTTTTTGCAACCCTACCCAGGGATCGAACCCGGGACCTCAAGAAATCAAGTCTGATGCCGGACCTCTAGATCACAGAGACGATCAATTATAATTATTAGGAAAAACCTTCTCCCCTTTGAGGTAGTTCATAAATACTATTACTGTGTAAATTATAGTTAACATTAGTAATACTCGTATTAATGTTAATTTGCACTAACATGTTTCCTTTAATCAATTGTTTGTGATATGAAAATCAATTACTTAGTTGATTACACATATGTGAGCAAGAACAATGCGGGTATTTACTTAGGCTTTGGTTATCAGTTTGATTTCTGTATATAGTGTAGTGAGTTGCTATTGGATGGGTATATATAATGTTTTTATGTGTAAAAAAACGGACCTTTACGTCTGTATCCTGGAAAAGGTATATACAACCTATCACTAGCTGGACACATTAATATCTCAATGTGTGTATGAACCTATAGCTAACTTTTTTTTAGGAAATCGAGGAAACTCATTTTCTTATAGTCGCCTGACCCGATAATTACAAAAAAAAATTGAAACCAGTTGTACGAAGTAAAGAAGAAATTAACATTTTTAATTATTTATACGGGACCCGTCGTGACAACGGCCTATGCAACTAGGCCGAAATATCGACAAATAAAATAAAAAGAGATCGTGAGTATCCCGTATAAATAATTAAAAATGTTATTAATTCGCGACGATTTAAGTTTAAAATCTTAAAGAAGAAAGCTTATCTAAACTAGGTATAACGCTTTCAATCAAATGACATGTACGAGAGTTGGGAAAAAAAATACAGTTGTTTTAAAAAACGACTTGGTGAAATAGAATACTGAAAGAGAAGCTGCTAGAAAGTGAATATGTCTCTGGATTGTTCATCTGATTCTAGAATGGGTAGAATTAAGTCAATATTACACAACACCAAAAGAGGCAACGCGAAGGTAAGATTTCAAGACCCTTGCATTAATGAGTTAACTCTATCCGATGCTCTAGGCCGGAAAACGACACGTTAACTTAACGAAACGTATAAGTAATAACACTAATATCAGTTAACAAACGATAAAAACCGCATCGAAATTGTTCAATCCTTTCAAAAATTATCATGTCACAGACACACACACACACACACACGCGCGCACGCACGCACACACGCACGCATGCACGCTAAAATCAAAATAAACAAAGTTGAGAAATCGTTAATCTATAACACTCGCTTCATGAAATTCTACAAATTTTCCCTGTAACAGTTTCGTACTTTCAACACAGCAGCTAACTTTGTAAAATATTTCCATAAATATTTTCGTAGAATTGGATATTTATAATGGCTGTAGTGTCGCCACTCGAGTAGATACTTGGCGGCGTGTATGCAATATATTTATGGTTTTAGTACTTTAAAGTATTTGCTTTGGATGATGAGTAAGAATTTATGGAAATTTATCAGAAAGTTTTACATTTTATCAGTGTTATTATAAAATGTATATTAACTTATTAGTAGTATTGTATATAATGTGACCAGTATTACTGAGCAATAGACAGCTGTACCACACAGGTCAAATCTCAAATTTGGGATAAAAAAGGGTAATGCTAACGCAGAGCAGGCGAAGGTAATGAGTTTGTGTAGCAATACGTTTAGTAAATTTGTTTGTCCCTTCATTTATTGTCGCTCGAGGCTTTGCCCTTGTCCTAAAATTGCTTAGCTTTCCCCCTAGATAGCGGTATAAAAAAACGTTTGTCGTTTTCCAAGTTTTAGTGTAGGTTCATACATAAAAACATGCACATTTTGCTATTTTTACTATTGGTAGGGATTGAAATGTTCTGCTTCAGGTAGCTTATTAAGGCTTCAACTCTTGGCCACGCGTCAAGCCTTGTCAGGGCGGAGTTTTTCAATACCTACCCACCTAGTAACCTACCTTTCTTCCTTCCTTTTCTTTACCTACCCAGTAATTTTTTTTTATTATTTAAGCATTACCTTTGACGTTGTCAAAGCCTTTGTAAAGTCTTAGTTTGATATTATTTACAATTATTTATATATTTCGAATATTCTGGTATACATTGTGTATACTTATGGATACTGTTGCTTATTTAATTACTTATAATTTTTTGGATGCTGTTGAAACTGCATTGGTTTACTTCAATTTCTTTATGCTATTATTACTTATTTTATAATCTGTTTTTTTTTTTTCAATATTTATATGAATATAGTAAAATATTAATATACATACTGTTTTTTCTTACTTTTGTTCCTTTTTTTTCTTTTTTTTTTCACACACATTTACACATTTCTTATGCGCTTAGCTATTT
>NJDC01007332.1:4777-19513 GCA_002245475.1 Calephelis virginiensis
TAAACTTACTTTGCTCGAGACCTTACATCCCAGCTTCAGGTTGGCAACGCACCATTACCAACTTCGGTAGACACTTTGGAGACCTAGGCCGTGTGAATTTCTTACCTCAGAAAATCCGTCTACTCGTTTGCCTTCCAACATAAAAAAAAACACATCATTAACAAATTAATTAGGTACTTTTAAAGACCATGTTCGGTCATAGCCTATGGCTTAAAAGCACTCTAAACTCGCTTCGCAAAAATCCATTAAATATTAAAGACATGGGTAGCAAAATTGTACAATTACATCCAAACCGACAGACGACGCTCCTTATGGTAATTGGCCGACGGCGGAATGCTAAAATATTTTCACCTTCTTTTAAAAAGAGAAGGTTCTCAATTTGATTTTTTTTTTATTTTATATTATGTGATTTTTAAGCGATTATTCGGACAGTAACGAACCAATTACCTTTTGATAGCCTCGTTAGTTGAGGGGTTAGCGTACACACTTAACGCCACCGACCACTCGCGAGTCTCGGTTTCGATTCCCGACGGGGGCAGGCATTTGTGTGATGAAAATTTAAATGACAGTATTTCTAAGTCTGCATTTATTCCAGCAACTAAGTATTTCCATGTATTAATATCATTTACTAACACCCATAACACATAATTAGCTTAATTTGTGTGAGCTGTAAAAGGATATTTATGTTTATTTAAAAAGATTGACCATTTCTTTTGTAAAGATAAATTTTGGTTCCAAGGTGTACCCATATAAATTTTATTATGATCTAACCTGTAGTTTTGGAAGTACATTAATAGGTACATATTTTTTGTGTACGTTGACGACATTATCATTAATGATATTATACTATATTAGTTGTTGATAAAATTTGGGTCAAACCATCTCCGAAATATTACTATTATTCGAAAAAGAATAATTAAACCACGGCGAGGTAATGAAATGCAAAAAAGCTACCCCAAAGGTCGGTTTTTTCCAGTTCTATATGGCTTAAATTCGTCAGATTCGAATCCCGGGTCGGGCAACGAAAATAAAATGCGGTTTATTAAATTTCCTAAAAAATGTTGCTCGGGATTGGATATGTTGCCTTGGTTGGTTGGCCCGGTTGCCACCTATCGCATTATAGGACTTAGTGTCTTCGGCTAGACGTGGGGTGCCCTGGTTGTGCCTGTATCTACCTTTTTGAGGATATGGGCGTTAGGAAACTCATACATTTTTTTATTTTTGTTAAGAATTTAACTATTTGAAGGATATTTCATTGTTATTATGATCAAAGATCACTTCTTTATTTATTGACAATTGGCAAAACGTTTGATTTTTTTTATTGCACGTGTTAGTAACCTTCAGACTGTGATCTGTGTTAATTTTTTAGTTTGTTACTTTGCAGTTATTACGCAAATCATGTAACAAATAACGGACAATTGTGGGACTTAGTATCTTCGGCTAGTCGTGGGTTGTGCCTCTGGCTACCTCTTCGGGGATATAGGCGTGAAGACACTTCTTTTTAAATAACGGAGTTTTTAGATAAAAAACATAAATTATAAAAGTACAGCTAATACTAAAATACTCACATTTATCTCTATGTTGGTCCGGGCTCGTAAAAGCTAGCGGGTAGCTCGTAAAAGGCAAGCATAGGCTTAATGTCACTAGCACCGTGACATCCTACTAGGTGGTAGAGTTTCGCAACGACTCGCCTGGATTGGTACCACCATCTTACCTATTCCTGCCGCCATAACGTCTAATGCTTGCCGTTGACGTCTTCCGGTTCGGAGGGTAAGATAGCTGGTAAACTTACATTTGCTCGAGGCCTAACATACCGGCCTCAGGTTGGCAACGCATTACTACTTTTGGTGTCTCTAGGCGGCGTGAATTTCTAAACATCGGGCAATCCGCAAGGCGCAAGAATCTAGTTAATAATATAGGTACTAAAACATATGCATAAATAGAATCTATACTTGTTATACTCGGCACTTATTTTGTAATACAATGACACTTTTTAATTTAACTGTAATCCCTATTTTTGGGGAAAAAACTTGATGAAGTGTAACTTTGTTTTGGTTTGTTTACAGTTAACATTTTTATATGTGGGTACCGTCAGTAACATAACCAAATAAGTACTGAACGTTAAACTAAAACAATCTTTTTTTATCTTTAGTTTCAAAGCCCAGACGATGCTGTAAAAAGCGAAAACGGTTGGTTATAGAGTAACAAAAAGTATTAAATAAAGTGTATAGTGGATAAGTACAAGTGTTTACTACAAAAAGTGTGTACATGTATAATTTTAAACTGTAACATGGAAGAGGAAGCGGTATCTACTTTACACTGTCGACTTGTATAGTGGGTAGGTATTGAAAGAAATTATGGAATATTTTACTACAGTCTTTGTAATAAATAAATATATAATAATAAATAAATAGGTTGCAAGGGCTTTTTATAATAAACTCTGTAACCTGCAGAAAAATAAAAATGAACCTATTTAGACGCAGAAGTACAGATTAATCATTCAAATATCAGTCCTTGTTAAGAATCGAACCTGAGCCTCATGATTAGTTATTAGCGTAAGGCGTGTACGCTAAATCCTTGCTCATCGAGAGGGGGATATATCCATAATAATCGTAAATGCGAAAGTCGGTCTGTCTGTTGTTACTTGCTCTTTGAAATCGTTATAGTTTATAATAACCGCATATATCCATAAGCTATTTTTTTTCAAAAAATTAACCCCAAAAGAACTATATTAGAGATTAAAACTACGCTGAAAAAATCGCGGGCAAAAAGCTAGTCTCATATACTGCTTAAAGCTGAGCAAACAAAGTTGCAGAAAAGACTAGTATTCTCGTATTTACATGTGAAACACACCCACAGATCCAGTGTCTCAGAAGCGTAAGTGGCTTTAGACCTACTTATAATAGTCCCTCTAACTATGATAGATTACACTGGTATAATAATAAATTAACTGCACACTACAAACTTGTGACTTGTAGGTTATCTAGGGCAATAAATTATAAACTCTCATATTTATAGCTTTATTTAATTAGTAGGTGGTTGTAAAATATACGATGCAATTGTTAAGAAATGAACACAAGATTGTATATACTTGTACTTCTAATAAATGATAAGAGAAGACAAACAATACGAGCCATGAATATTTTTTGGCCATTAAAAATGTATCTTCATGCCCATATCCCCAAAGTGATAGGCAGAGGCACAACCCACGACTAGCCGAAGACACTAAGTCCCACAATGTGATAGGTGGCAAGCCTATCTCCAACCGGGCACATATCCAATCCGGAGCAACATTATTTTATGAGAAAATTGGAAAACCCAAATTTTGAAAATTTGAAAAAAAAAAATTAAATTGAAAATATACGTTTTCTTATTTTTTTGTTGCTCGATCCGGGGATCGAACCTGGGACCTCAAGAAATCAAGCCCGACACCGGGTCGCTAGACCACAGAGGTTTGGCCTTTAAAGTGTCATCCAGTTTTGTGGTCCATACCAAATTGGATATTTCAGCTCAGTACTTTTGGTATGTTGGACCGACAATGTTCCTAGGTGGACTATGTATTGTTGCCTGTGGGCTACCATTTGGCATGAGCTACTCGGCTACTAAAAGGTATTCCAGAATCTAGCCACATTTGGCACATTTCTCGTTTATTTCTTAATATCGAAAACATGTCTGCTTTACCATTCGATACATATTTTCAATGACTTCAAGTTTCAATTTTGTTTGTATGTGGGTGACCCTCGGAAATACTGTTAGTAAGTTTTTTATGCCTACTTATTTGCGTTTTGTTACAGAGTGAGACTTTCTACCTGACACCGGAGGGTGAGTGAGTACCTACTAGTACTGAGGCAATTTGTATGGTAATGGTTATTATAAGATTTCAGAATATTTAGAAGACAGAAATGCTTGGGATTAATTGCTCCTTATGCCAATCTCTGCAAATTATTTGTGAATGTAATAAACTTTTGTAAATTAGATTTATAAGAAAAAAGACAAGCCCGCTGAGTTTCTTTCGCCGGATCTTCTCAGTGAGTGGCCGCGTTCCGATCCGGTGGTAGTTTTTTAGAATTATATAGACGCGTTACAAGAATCTGTATATGGATCTACGTAATAAAAGCTATTTTGAATTTGAATTTGAATAACTCGTATAATATTGTATGTATAGTTTAATTTTTTTATTGCAAATGTAAGCACATTTCTAGATGATACTATTTCCTTATAATAAAAATAATAAAACTTGGATCTGTTACTGTTTGTTTTAGCCAATAAATATGTTTCTTAGATACTTTTTTATAGGAATGGAAGTGTGGCGGTCCAATCGCCGGCTGCTGCTTGCCATTAGTGCGGTCACTCATATCCACATAAATATTTAAATTAATTTTTGCATAGTCTTTTTTAGTAACCTGTTTGATCGCTATTTTAAATATCTACTATCTATTACATACAGAAATTTATACATATTTCCTTTTTTTATTAGTTACCAACGGCCCGCCCGGCTTCACACAGTTATGAATACATGTAAACCTTTTTTTTATAATATTGGAAGGCAAACAAGAAATTCACGCCGCCTAGAGACACCAAAGGTGGTAATGGTGCATAGCCATCCTGAGGCCGGGATGTTAGGCCTCGAGCAAAAGTAAGTTTACCGGCTACCTTACCCTCCGAACCGGAACACGTCATAACGTTATGGGGGCAGAAATAGATAAGGCGGTGGTACCAATCCGGGCGAGTCGCTGCTAAACTCTACCACCTAGTCAGATGTCACGGTGTTAGTGACGGTGAGCCTATGCTCGCCTTTTACGAGCTGCCTGGTAAGGAAGGCAGATGGTCTATTCTACAAAGCCCGGACCAACACGGGGAAAAACTTTCTCTTCAATCACTTTATCTATTAAAAAAACCGCATCAAAATCCGTTGAGTAGTTTTAAACATTTAAGCATACAAAGGGAACTAGGGACAGAGGAAGGGACTTTGTTTTATACTATGTAGTGATTTACATATTATTGCATCACTGAATGGCTAGGCCAGTTTTGCTTACATTTTTGTATGTGTTACTGTCAAGACAAGGTTCCTATGAAGATAAATACCTGTAATACTTCAGGGAAAATAAGAAACAGAATACTTTAATTTTCCCCATATTGAAGCTGTTGGTAATATCAAGCTATAAAACGTTCGCCGTGTCGGCTAGTAGGCTAATATAAAATCAATCTTTATTTCCCCTGGTCATCGCATGACACGTGACTGGATGGAACAGTTTCTTTATTTATTATTTTTGTGTTAATTATTGTCAGTAAAAGGTTCTTATAAAAAATAACTTAAAAATAACAGAAATATAAAGAAACGAGGTCTTTCAGAGTTTTGTGACTAAGTTTTTTTTTATTATTATTGAAAGATAAAAGTGGTTGTTGCTTGGCTACTTGGTTGGTTGATCTAAACTCCTATTCCTCATCTTAGGAAGGTTATTGAAAGGATTCGTTAGTAACATAAAAAACTTAAAATTGTGGCATACAGATAACTATAACTTTAACCAAGAACAATCCTTCGAATTTCAAATTAAAATGGCGGTTTGGAGTTTTGGCGTCATCGTGAATGAAAATGGTTGTATTTTTTTCATAATTATTGAATTTCGTGTTGATATTGAGTGGAATTAGTCAATTTTGGTGGCATTTTCTACAATTATGTTCAGTGAAAGAGCACAAATGAAATAATCATGAAGAAATTAGCGTATCGTGTATTTCTTTTTCCTTCCTTCCTCATTACATGAACTTGAGTAATGAGGCTATCGCTTTATTGAAGAGCCTCCTGACATTTCTTACTGACGATTTATGACTAACGACTAATTATAATTGATTAAAATTGGTCTAAAATTTGATTCAAATTTCTACTTGACTAATGGCAAAATACTAACGTGAAGGCCAAAACCGAAAGAAAGAAATGGCGGTTTTAACATAATAACCAATGTATTATTTTAGGACCAATAATTGAAAGCGTTAGTCATAAGGCGAAATATATCTCCAGCGTAGACATATTACATTGCATTATACACTAAGCCTTATAATCTTGACGTATCTCTTGAGTATATAGTATCCCATATGATACTGTAGGCGTCGTCGTTTGTATACCCCTTAATTATCGTAAGTAACATGTGATATTCTGAATTGATACTTGGGCATGGTTTTATTTTGAATTACTTCCGGAATGTTTTCCATATTTGTTGTTAATAAACTTGCCTTGATGAGGGTGGTATGATTTTATTACTAGCATTTATCTGAGATTCTACTTCAACGGTTGTGACCGTAAAACTCCATTTTTTTACATTGGAAGGCAGAAAAACAGATGGATTTCCTGATGGTAAGAAATAACACCGACTAGAGACACCAAACAATGTATGTATCTTGATAATGGTGCATTGCCAACCTGAAGCCGAGATGTTATGATGGCAGAAATAGGTAAAGCGTTGGCACAAATCCAGGCGAGTAAATTTCTCACTTTTCAGTTAAAACCTAATTTAAACTACTAGCTCCCTGCTACTACTATTAGACTAGCTCCCTTTTTTCCCGTTCCCGTGAAGGCCCGGGTTCGAATCCTAGGTTGGGCAACAAAAAGAAAGAGTGGTATTTCAATTTTCTAATAAAAAAATTTCTTCGGCTAGTCGTGTGTGCCCTGGTTGTGCTTCTGCCTACCCCTTCGGGGATGTGGGCGTTAAGATACCTTATATAGACTAGCTGACTTAGCAGACATTGTTCTGCTATATTTTTATTTATTTATTTAATTATTTATTGTACACAAAAAAAAACTTACATACATTTTTAAAACTAAAAGACTTGCACAAAAGGTCAGTTTATTTCAGATAAAGAGATTTATTCCAGCTCATCCAAATTTAATGTGATTTTAGTGAAAAAAAATGTGGGTGAGTCCCCCTCATCACTTAGAGGTATGAAAAATAGATGTTAGCCGATTCTCAGACCTAGTCAATATGCTCACAAAATTTCTTGTGAATCGGTCAAGCCGTTTCGGAGGACTTCAATCACGTTTTTACTTTACTTTATAACAGCCTTTCCCAAAGTGGGCGATAACGCCCCCTTGTGGGCGCTGGAAGCCTAGAGGGGGGCGGTATAAATCTTGAAAAAAATGTTTTGTTTTAAACTAGGCGCAACAAATATGTTATTGAGGTTATTGACAAGAAAAAAACGAGGGGGAGGGGGCGCTACAAAACAACTGATTTTCAAAGTGGGCGTTACATGAAATAAGTTTGGGAACCTCTGCTTTATAAGATTAAAAAAAAAACTATTTATTGTAATTTTTAGACATGTCATGAGACAGTGGACAAGCAAACGGCTTTCATGATGGTAAGAGATAACATGGCCTGCAGACACCATAGATGTTGTAGGTGCGTTTTGACCTTTCCAAACACCTCGGTATTAGGTCAGTTATTGAGCAGGCTTATCATCTACCCTACCTTCTACACCGAACCATGACACTGTCATTATGATGGCAGGAATAGCTGAGTCGGTGAATCCGCACCTGGATGAGTTGCAGCAGAGTGGTCTTGTTGGTGCTCCTACCTAACCTATGCTCGCTTCTCACAAGTGGCCTGGCAGAAAGGTAGATGATGATCACACAGGAGACCCAGCCCAACATGGGGAAAAATTACGGCTAAATTTGTTTTGGACTCAAAAGGTGAGCATAGGCTAACCGTCACTAACATCGTGACAGTCTTACTAGGTGGTACAGTTTTGCAGCGACTCGCCCGGATTGATACCACCGCCTTACCTATTCCTGTATTTTTCGGAGAATAAGGTAGCCGGTAAACTTGCTTTTGCTCGAGGTTTCAGGTTGGCAACGCACCATTACCACCTTTGGTGTCTCCAGGCGGCGTGAATTTCTTACCATCAGGATATCCGTCTGCTCGTTTGGCTTCCAATATCATAAAAAAGTGTATGGAATATACTTATTGTAATGTCTTTAATGTATTAGATACAGCTTTTTGTTATCTTTTTTAATCGATTCCAAAAAGAGGAGATTATTAATTAATCTGTACGTTTTTTAATGTTTATTATGCAATTACTCCTAAAATTACGAATAGATTTTGACGGACGGTTTTTTTGAAAAACATATTTTATTTATGGGTTAAAGTTAAATTACTTATTTTGATGAAGACCCCAGAAGAGGTTTATCAGGTATTACTTATAACTAGTAAAATAACTTTCTAAATACTTTAAAACTAATTTAGAAGTGCTAAATACTAAAAATAGGCATGTTAGTAAACTATACCCATACAAACTTGAAAAAAATATTGTTAATCTGTTTCAAAACCCAGGATATTATTGCACTTAAACAAAATACAATATCTAATCTCGGGATGTAGATCGAAAATATGTGAAAATAATGTCTGTTTTATGTGTACTAGTGGTCGCCCATGGGTCGAAATTCGACCATAATAAATTTTAATATCTTGTTGATAAGAACGCCATTTTCAATTCTCAAGACTAACTACTTTGTTTCCAAGCTTTTTAGTGCGCCATCTGTGATCTTTTATCGTTATCATCAATATGTTTGCTTGTGTGTGTGTAATGCATGGAAGTGTGGGTAATGTATTATTGATTTAATGTACTTTTAAAGCATTATTATTGAAAAATATGAGCGTTCTGCACTTCTCCTACACATAAACTATAAGTATGCTAAATTTTACGCTCCTGCTTCCGCGCAATTTTCGTAAAAAGGGGTCCAAAGTTTTGGCATCACGTATTAATATTTAGATTAACTTAATAATGCATACAATTTTTGTTCACATCTGTGAAGTAGTGATGTAAGTAGAATCGGATTCGCTTTGAAGTGTTTTTTTTCATATCTGAAACGCTAGCAAATGACCGGGGTTATTAGCCCTATTGAACAAGTCTACACTACTTTCCAATTTCCACGTGTACTTTTTCACAGTAAGGTTTAATTGACACTTATATTACAAAATATATATTTGTTAAGTATGTATAGAGACAGGAACTTCATCAAGTGCCGACGATGAAGAGCTTAAACTCTAGCCGTCTTATCAACAAACATGGAGTAAAGTACTTGAAGGTTCAACCTCATATTATAGTCTTTATTACAATATGATACAGACTTTAATATGGTATTAATTTTACTCCTACCTTAGTCCTTGTATATTAATAAGACGGTAAGTCTAGGTTGGACTTACCGTCTTATATCAAGTATTAGGCACTACCACGATCCGCATGGCAGTGTCAAATACTGTCGATAGTGCGATAGGAAGAGAGGGATCACAGGGGATCATATCAATCGATAGCTTTATGTAAAATAAAATACATACATACATATCTTCACGCCAAGTCCCTTACGGGGTAGGCACTGAGTGTCGAGTGCCAGCCCTTTTCATACAAACACGCTGATTTCGGAGACTCTTGACACCACCTTCGGATAATATCCGAGTGATCTGATCGTGGAATATCAACCTTGGTCTCCCCGGGTCATCACATCTATCCACATGCGCTTTGTATATCTGCTTTGTCAATCTTTCATTTGTCATTTTTCCCACATGACCGAACCAGCGGAGCATGTCCTTTCGCATTTTAACACCAATGCTTTCTTTCAATCCTACTCTTTCTCAGATCTCACTGTTATGAATGCGATCTTCGATAATATAATAATAAAATAAGTTTGAAAAAATTCCCATGACAATTCTCATTCGAAAACGTAGTTCACTTAAAACATTTATAAATACTATGTCAAGTTTTCATCTACCGGAGTATCCCACTCGATTCATTTACAATACACTTCACCTGACAAGGTACTTCGAAACACAAACCAAATGAAGTTAATTAAAGGTGCCTGTTTTTATTATAGGAATTCAATTGGACATTGATAGTAGTAGGAAACATAAATCAATTTTAGGTGGAAAATTTCTTAAAATTAGCTCGCTAACCTAAGTATCTAAAATTTTAAATGAAGAAACACTTGTACCGTTTTACGTGTCACTTGTAATTTAAAAAGTGTCTTCACGCCCATATCCCCGAAGAGGTAGGCAGAGGTACAACCAAGGCACCCACGACTAGCCGAAGACACTAAGTCCCACAATGATAGGTGGCAAGCCTATCGCCAACCGGGCACATTTCCAATCCCGACCAACATTTTTTTTTATTAGAAAATTGGAAAAATTCCATTTTGTTTTTGTTGGCCGACCCGGGATTTGAACCCGGGACCTCATGCAGTCAAGTCCAACACCCGGACCGCTAGACGACAGAGGCGACTTGTAATTTATTATTTTATAAATTGCCTACCGGTTTCACTTATGACAGCATCATCAACATATTTTTCCCCGTGTTGGTCCGGGCGCCTTTGTAGAATAGACCATCTGCCTCCCTTGCCAGGCAGCTCGTAAAAGGCGAGCACAGGCTTACCATCACTAATACCGTGACATCCGACTAGGTGGTAGAGTTTGGCAGCGACTCGCCTGGGTTGGTACCACCGCTTTACCTATTCCTGCCGCCATAACGTCGTGACGTGTTCCGGTTTGGAGGATAAGGTAGCCGGTAAACTCCCTTTTGCTCAAGGCCTAACATTCCGGCCTCAGGTTGGAAATACTCCATTACCACCTTTGGTGTCTCTAGGCGGCGTGAATTTCTTATCATCAGGAAATTCGTCTACTTATTTGCCTTCCCATAACATAAAAAAATATCATCGATAAATACGACGTTTTCTTAACAAGTTGCCACCGTAGTAAGTAATCCTCTCGATCTATAGTTTAAACTACACTTCAGCAGACAAGTGCTATTCCCCTTATTGAGTGAAGGTAATTATTATTTGCACTAAAAAATAAAACACATAAAAATGAGAGCATAATTTGTTTCTATTTAGTCTCATTATTAAGGTTTTTAAAGAGGAGGAGGCAAAATTAAAGTAAGTGATCGTCGCTGACTCCAGACAACCACAACACAAGGATCATTATGGATAAGCTTCCGATATTATAGGAATTAGTGCGCTTTTTCTTGAAAATGCCTGTGTCGTAATTTATAAGTAACCTAACGCAATTTCTGGGGACTACCACTTTACCTGTTCACACAAAATAATCTTGGGACAGGATGTGATTATGTTATAAGATTAGGCAGTAGGCTCCCTTGACGGTAAGAGATAACCATCGCTTTTAGATATTACAAATGCGTCGCCATTGTATAGCCTAGATTTGAGTGTATTTGTGCAAGAATACGGTGTGACTATTCTGTGTAATCTGTTGCAGTTTACCTTTTATTCCCTGATTGCCTTATTCAAATGGAATCGATGCCTTTAGTTTTCTCCATGAAATGGTATTTTTGCAATAGCTAATATAAACTATCTTTAAAGAACAGTCTTTGATTTTATAAAGAAGGGCTTACTTCAAGCACTAATAATATAGCGGTCGGATATGGGTGTTCAAATCTGCAGCCAAAAACTTTACCAACAAGTACAAAATATATCTTAATATATCCAAAACGAAAAACCAGTTGGTAGAAATCCCGACGGTATTTCGATACCCCAGGTTTTTTTAAAATTAAGTTGACAACAAGTTACAATAGTGTAGTTTGAAATTCAGGCAAGTCCCATTATATAGGTTTATTTTTATTAGATGAAAAGATAAAACTAATATAATTAATGTAAAATTAAATACGTGCTACACTTTGAGGTAATGGGTGTACGACGAAATTAAAAAAATATTCATTTTTACAACAATACTTTAGTTTCCATAAATGAAATTTACTTAAAGAAAACTACAGCCAGGCGTAGCTTTTTAATAAATTATTCATACTCAAATATAAGAGCGTCGGTAAAGCTTGGATGAATCAAGTTGTTCTAAATATTTTTTAATCTTGAGAATGTGGTAAAATACCTTGAATTTACCGATGGTAAGAAATATACACCAAGCCCCAATGATAATATTAAGCTGAAATTTTAAGCATGTCCCCTACGTACCACATTTCAAGTGACTGTTTATCCAAACGTACAATAAAGAGGAGTGTTTTGATTGTTTTTTCTTGTACTGAATGTGCTTCGAAAGTGCTGGAACGAATTGAAAAATTGTTTGATATTTTCACCATTAGAAGCCAACACACCCTCCGATGAACATGGGTTATGTTTATTACTAAACTAGAAAAAGTAGGGATCCCTATTAAAACTTAAATAATGTAACACAAGGTGTAAAAAAGTTAGCTACAAAATGACTTTCATCTTTTTGAAGACACAAAATTTCTACGATAATAGAGAAAGTATTGATATCTACAAAAAACTTCCCGATACCACACACCTACATTTTATAGTTATGGCAATATACTACATTTATACATTTTAATAAAAGTTAAAAAATAGTTACCATATTCGGACCTATTATCTACACCTTCATAAGAATCCTTATCCAATAAATCATTAATGATGAAGCATTAACTAAAGTCCTATGGTAAAACGGGTTGATAGGACAACGGGTAGTAAGATTGACCCTTCTTTACCGAGATAGGTGGCGCTGCTGTCGGTGTCTTAACTACGAAACGGCTTGACCGATTGGGTTGAAGTTTTGTATGCGTATTTCCATGGTTTCACAGACACGAATGTGCATACGAAATAAATTTTTCTATACATGTAAATAAATTAAATCGTAATGTATGTACCTACTATATAAGCATATTGAGAAGGATTGTACTAATTCTAATTTTTTAAAGGTGTAAATACCTACCCCAATTATTACAAAGAGGATTTATTTGTATTGCATAGGCTCCGAAGCTACTGGACTAATTTAAAAAAAATATTTTACTATTAGAAACCAACAATATCTGTGATGAACATAGGCTTATACTGATACTTCTTACCTTGGGAAAATGTTTTATTCCCAAGGGACAATGGTTAGTAAACATGATTTTTTGTACTTATCTATTTCGCTTAACCTTTAAACGGCTGAAGCGATTGGTTTGAAATTTTATCTGGGTATTCCGATGGTCTTCTGGATGATTTGACATACAATTGTATCCAGTAGGTGGCGCTGTGGTTGGTATGTCATCTACACTAGTAATAATGTTAAGCTGAAATTCTAAGGTTGTTAATATATGCTTATTGTAAAGAGGAAAGATTTGAGTAGACTTGGGCGTTATAACATACAACAGATAATATATTTTAATATAAAGTTCTAACGATCTAATCGTTATTTATTTTCAACGCTGACTGTTATAGTATTTATTATTACTCGGCAACATTAGGTAGTTATTCGTCTGACAGTGCAGTGACAGTGACTTGTGAGCAATCACAAGTTGTGATTGCTTACTAAACTTTCCTGGGTATTGTGTTATAACGTCTAACTGTAACTAACTGTGAATGTTGTTTGAGTGCTATTACTGCTATTAGACCCTACATCGTTGCGTCTTCAATACGATAAAATAATATAATATATATTATAACAGTTTAAAACAACAGTTATAAAAATATAATATAACGTATAATGCATTAGATAAATATAACGGTTATGCCCAAGTCTAGATTTGAGTGTTAGCTTGTTTGTTCTGAATACTCAAGTGTTTTGAAAAATATTTTACCACTAGCAGCGGACTTAAGCACAAAACACAGGTATGTTATTTATAGGAAAAAATATTTATATGTCCACCCGTGCGAAGCTGGGACAGTCTGCTAGTATTACATATGGTGCTATCATCCAAATTTCGTTCAATGTAAAGTTCTATTTGCCACACACGATCTCAACGTAGAAATTACCATAAAACGTATTAGAACATAAGTATTCGAAAAAGCTGGGTTTTCTTTTACCATTTATGTATGTAGCAACTTTATATCTCGTAGGTTATATCATGATACAACAGAAATCTGTATTAAGTCTGTAAAAACCTTAACTTACTTTTACTTTGCAGAATATTGTAAACATACGAAACTTTTTAACGATTTCTCAAGCCGCGTTTTTATTTAAGTAGGTAAGTAAGTCTCTTCATGCGCATGTCTCTCTGGTATCCAGAGACACAACCAGGGCATCCACGACTAGACGAAGACAATGTGATAAAAGGCAAACTTGTCGCCATCTGGGAAAATATCCAATCCCGGGCAACACTACATTAGTTTTTATTAGAAAATTTAAAATATATATTTTCCAATTTTTTGTTGCCGAACCCGGGGATCAAACCTGGGACATCAAGAAATCAATTCACCTCCGGGTCGCTAGACCACAGAGGCGATATTTGTTTTAAAGTTTGTATTTAATGAACTTAAATAATGCAGTGTTATTTTGCATAAAGGGTATAAGTCACATATTGTTGGAGGCTAAAGGTGGGTAAACGTCTGGAAGAGGATGTACGGATCAAGTTTTTTTGCTCCGCAATATCGTAAAGAAGCATCTGGCTGTAGGCCACAGGGTTTTCTATGGTTTTGTGGATCTCGGAAAAACGTTTGATAGGTTAGTACGTAAGGAACTCATGGCTATTTTGCCATATTAAGGGATAAACGGGTCCCTGGTGTGTGCTGTTCAGTCAAGTGAGTGAGTGAACGGCAACATATTAACTTGATTTGATGTTAACATTGGCGTCATGCAGGGCTGTGTTGTTAGCACGTTTGTTTATCTTGTATTTGGACAAATGGCTTCAAAGGTTAAGATCAATGAATGTGATATTTCCACATGTATGAGTGAACAAGTGGTAAACTGCCTGCTTTATGCAGACAATGCTATACTTTTGGGCTCTACAGCATTTGAGCTGCAAACACTGGTCACA